>KK120954.1:311408-334005 GCA_000611955.2 Stegodyphus mimosarum
TTCAGTATGATATAATGCCACAAACAAACAAAAAAATAGACAGACGCACACAGATTTTAAGAGCATAAATTTAATTTTTGTAAACTTAACAATTTTTTATTAACAAATTCAACAATTAAAAAGCAATCAGTGGCGACATTGTTCGAAATAAAACATTTTAATCTGCAGCATACAAAACCATTGCCATTTAGAAAAATACAAGTTATTTATTTGTCTTTCGTAATTAGCAAACTCGGCTCTATGAAAGAAATGCGTTACGTCGACCAAAAATAATATTCTTTTATCTCCAAAGCGCCAGTAGTTATTTAGATAAGCCTAAGATACTTTCAAATCTAATCTAGAAATTGTTTAGTACTAAACTATGCAATTTAAAATCAATGCACATAGTTCTGAAAAATCGTTTTTTTAATTTTTAATGTGATTGACTTAAATTAGATATATTAAAATCACGAAATCTCATTAGAAATATTCAATATTTTAATGAAAATACAATAGCTGGACTCAATGATATTAGTATATATTATTCTGTGTTTGCGATAACTTTTTGCGGCGGCTGGCGGAGCGAGCCACTGCATTTTAAAGAAATAGTGATAGTATATATGAAAATATAGATAGTAACTTTTAACACTCTATTAGGATTTATAAAGGAGTAAGGGTTTTAAATGTTTTGTGATTTTACTTTTGAACTGAATTTTACGTGGTGTAAGTATTTTAATTTCATAAGATTAAACGCGATATTTAATAAATAAAGTTAATACGTAAAAGTTAGTAATAAAAAGGCTATAAGGCATTTCTCCCGCTATCTTAGCATGCCTTCGTGATGTTGTGGTCAGCACACTCGGCACGTATTCCAGAGGTTCGTGGTTCGAGTCCCGGCGAGGTCATTGTTCATGACTCCTGCTTCAAAACATTCTTATAATTGTACAGTGGCGCCCGAACTAAAAAAGACGGTGGATGATAATTCTGTACCACCAGGCTTTGGCGATTGGGTCTCCTAATTCCCAGTCGCCCTTTGAAAGGGAGAGTATAGAAAGTATTTCTCCCGCCTTCTTAGCTTTCTTTCGTGGTGGTGTAGTAGTCAAAATCCAAGAAAGAATAGGGTAGCAGGAGTAGGTACAAGATTAGACTGGTAAACGTCAAGCTAAACGAGAGCGCAATAAACCTTAACGAATCCTTTTAGGAAACCGATAAAATCTGAAACCTTTCAGTCTTTTTTTTAGCGTTTTCTTTCCTTTTTGATGAGTCATTATGTTCCTTAGTCATTCTGTCTGAAGTCATTCTGTTCCTTAGAATGTTGAATAAGAGAAACTGATAGTTAAGACAGTGAAAAGAGTAACATGCAATCGAGTTTACACTGTTTCTGTTGAGAAAATAGTTTTGTATGAAATCAAAGCCATATGATATAGCGAAAGACTCTAACTTACGTATTATGTTCGTTCTCATTATCGTCAGGGCTGATATTTTCCCTTCATTCACGCGGACATGTGCTAATAGATCTTCTTGGAGTCTAGACAAATCTGCAGAGGAGAGAAAACTGGCAGATATCAAGAAACATAAGTTACATATAATTAATATTTTATTTCAGCTACAGATATTCACATATAGAAAACTACCTATAGATATATTCGGCTTTTGATGCAAAAGATATAAATACAAATAAAGAGTTCACTATGCACTTACAACACCATTTTCTGGATTCATGTATTTGGGTTGACAAAACTTGGAGAAAGGTAAGTCTGGGTAACAGTTAAGCAATTTTTGCAGGGAAATTTATAAAATATATAAATTCACTTACAGTAATAATCTTTCTCAACCATTCGTAGCTTGGAGTAGACAAAATTCACCCGTCACGCATTTACTTTTCTTTAAGAGTAAGCGTATAAAATGAAAAACTCTTCTTATTATTGTATTTGCTTCTTGTGGTACGTTTCTTTCTATTACATATTTTCGTTTCCTGAAAGCCTCAAATATTAATTTCGTTTTAAATTATTTTAGTTAAACTATTGTTGCGTGAGCACGGGTTCGTAATGGATTGAATGCATAAGTCAATCTGTTCAAAATCGTCTGCGTTGCACGGAAAAATAAAACAATTTTAATTACAATTCTAAATAAATAGCTAAATAAATACGAAATCAGTAACATTATAAAGGGTTTACTTTTGTCACTCTCCTTCTCTGCCTGTCTATATGTATATATATATACAGAGAGAGAGAGAGAGGGAGGAACATGTATGTATGTACACTGCGTAGAGAAAAAATGGGACAGTTCTATATCTTCCGTTCTACTGCGCCGGTTGACGAAACTCAGATTGCAATTTGCATGTCTCCAAAGCACGACTTTGGCTATTACATTTATAGATGACAATTGTTCTAATATAGGTATTCCGACACAAAGTCGGACTTTTTTCTGAAATGACGTGTCAATGTTTTTCCATATTCGGATTCTACGACTCAAATTATGCCTAAATATTAAATTTTGTAGAATTTGGTGCAAAATTTTCTGAGAAATTTAAAAATTTATCTCGGCGCATTTTTTTCAGTTTGAGCCAAGAATAATTCATTTGGCGATCTTCTTAATTTATAGCAACCTATTTTCCTTTCCATTTTTTCTTTTTTTAGCTGAACATGAGCGGAAAAAAGCCATCGTTCATACTTTCAAATAATCGTAATCCGTAATAGAGGAGGTCAAATAATGGGACATAACCGGGGACGTGTGGTTCACAGAGACCGCATCTCGTCATGATTTAAATAAAAAGTTCTAATGAAAATATTAAAATTCTCTTTTATCCATACATTCTTTAAACACTTACCTTAAAACAGAAAAAAAAATATTTTACAAAGAACACAAGAAACATCTTTTCTGCAACATTAACTTTTTTTTCGAAAAACCTCTTGCAAATGTAAATTATGCAAAAACAAACAAGAATAACTATTATTTTTATGAATAATAATTATTTTCCATTAATTTAACATATGATAGATACATTCAGATGAAACATATAAATATTTTCTGGAACATAAAAAATGACACTACTTTAACTATCAGTAATACTATTGTGTTCTGGCAAAAAATATCAATCAATATCATTTGCAAAATCTTCTTGGCTTCATCTTCATCGCTAAATTCACTTCCTACTTCATCAAAAATTCTTTGCAGCTCTTCTGCATAACGCGAATCAAAACGATATATGATATTTCTCGAACCGAGTCTCAGAGCCATGTTTCCCACTTGGGACAGAAATCGTAACACTGAGAGGGAGGTGCGATCTGATATACCGCTTTCAGACAAAGGACTAGAATTTCACAATGAAGCAGGTGCAAAAATTGTTAGCCAACGGGTGACAATTATCAAGGTACCAAATGAAGAGCTAGCAGGAGAATCCACCCAATCAGATTAAATATAGAATAATGGTGATAGGAACACCTGTAGCGATTTCTGAGACCGTACCTTCCCAGTTACAGGTTGCGTAAACCACATTCGGCGTTATTATCGCTTATAACAAAAATGCCAAATTTCGGAACGCTCCAGTATATAAATTCATGTATATCTTAGAAACTTTTCAATAAGAAAACTCTACTTTTTTGCAAGTGTGCCTAGAAAAACATCTACTTTAAGATGCTGTTAAAACTTAATAATAAATTAGGTTATAATTCAAAATTGTTTTCGAAAAATTTATAAAAATTATTTAGAAATACAAATTTTAAAAAGAAATTATAAAAAAATGGGTGAATTTTATTTGGAGTGAACCTAAATTTCGAACTGTGAAAGAAGGAATCCAGTAAGAATAATAAAAAAATATTTATAAATACGAAATTGATTTAACATTGAGGAACTAAAATTTCAAGAGCGATTTTTTTAAAAACTACTCGTGCAAGTTTTATAAAACTTAGCAGTTTGGCATAATTTGAATCGTAGAATCGAAATATGGAAAAACATTGGCAATTCATTTCAGAAAAAGTGCGATTTTGTGTCAAAATACCTACACTAGAACAATGCTATATATAAATCTAATACATATGCTAAGACGCTCTTTCGAGACATGAAAAACGCAATTTGAATTTCGTCAATCGGCCCAGTGGAACGGGAGATATAGAACTGTCCCCTTTTTTTCGCAGTGTACAATGTAACGTTTCCGAGCTTTTATGGAAAAATAGCAAGACAGGATTGTCTTTTTAAAATTTATTTAAAACTCAACAACAAATTCATTCGTGATTAAATAATGGATGAATAGCGTAAACCGTTACATTGCTATATCTTACAGAAGGGAAAAAGCGAGTTTCCCACAGAGTTCTCTGACTACATGTCCATTCAGCTCCACTGCTTCGTCTCTTCTCACAAAAGAGCAGCGAACAGCCGTGAACAAGTCGGCATCATAAAAGCATTAGGGGATAAAGACCCATTAGCCTTCAGGACATTCTTCCTGGCCGAATCGCTTACACCCTGGCTCTAAAAATGAGTTTCTTAAAGTTAGTCCAAAACAGGAAGTCTCTAATAATATCCAGCTGGTTGTTTTCCTAATGATTGATTCATTTGCTGTTACAGTTTGTCACAACAAATATACACTTTTGTCACTGTCTCTATTTATATTACTATATACTGTATTTTCTCTCCGAGCTTGAAAATACATGCTTGCAAATAAATAATCTTTCTTAACTGCATTTCAAACTTAATCTCTGTTACGTGATTTTTATCGTAATGGGTGTACTTATACAGAGTCTGCTCGCTCATTTTTAGGGGATTTTGTTTTGCTTTTAAAAAAAATTGGTTGCTGGGAAATTTTGGTTTTAGTTAGAAATTTCCTTTTTGAAAATATCGGATTTTAACGAAAGTTTCTCATCATCGCGAATGTTGTCTGCTCAAACAGTTCGTTGGCGAGTTTAATCATGTTTTTTCAAATGATTTTAGACACTTGAAAGGAAGAGACTTGTTTTAAAACGCTGTGGTGTGACATTCGTAAACAAATATGTCGTTATCAATGCGTACATCGTGTCTGAAATGGAACTATCATTCTACAAGATTAGAACGATCATTTGCTTCCAGCTCTGTTACTAAACGTCAGCTATAGAATGTCCTGAAATCATGTGTACAGCTTTAAGTACTAATGTTGTATCATAGACACTGTGACAAAACATGAAGGTTTGGTAACGAAAGTTCAAAACTAAGGACTATAACATTCAAGAAGAGGAGCGCTATGGCCGGCCTACTGACGTTGATTAATCCTCCTTGCGAGACATTGTGAACAAAGATCAGTTTGAAACCACTCGAGAGTTTGCTAAGCAGTTAGATGATAAAGCCATGTCCATTAATCGCGCTCTGCATTGCATCAACTTGACGTACAACTGCAATCGACGGGTGCTGCGGTAGCTAGCTCAAGCAGATAAGAACACACGTGTTCGGGCCTGCATTAATCTGCTCGAATATCAACGAGAGGACAAAATTCTGGACGAGATCGTCACTTGTGATAAAAAGTTGATTTACTTCAACAACATAGGCTGGAAAGGCAGTTAGTCTCCGCCCGGTGAGCCCGTCAGCAGCGTCGTAAACCGCAGTCTGACTATCAAAAAGATCATGCTTTGTATCTGGTGGGATTGTCGTGGTATTATCCACAACGAGTACCTAGAAAGAATCAAAACCCTCGACAGTAAGATGTACAGCGAGATGCTAATCCGTGTTGACGCTGCTATCAAAGAAAACCTTCGAACTGAGTTTTGGCGCAGAAATGCAATGTTCCATCAAGATAACGCAAGACCACTCGTAACTGCATTTACCGGCTGGACTCTGTAGGGACTCGAATGGGATCGTCTGCCACATGCGCCATACAGCCCCAACATCTCTCCTTCGGACTTCTACCTTCTGTCGAATCTAAAGCTACATCTTGATGATACTATCTTCCATTCTGCACAGGACGTCCAAAATGAGACTGATCTGTTTTTGGACCCGCGGCCACCAAGGTTCTGGGCCGAAGGCTTTGAAAAACTACTAAAAAATTGGCAGAAAGTCGTGTATTTTTGTGGTGATTACTACTTCCACTAAAGGTACTATTTTCATGTTTTTTCTAACATTATTAACAAAGTTTTTGGCGGAAAAGCTTTCGTTACAACCATATATAAATTATCGTCTGGTACTCGATAGTTTTTTGCTTCCTTATAAGAAGAAAAAAAGAACGTATTGGCGGACTGCTTAATAGCAACCAATTTTCCTTTACTCCTTTTTTATTGTATACGAGCGGGAAAATGTTCGCGTTCATTTCATAATTTTAACAAAGTGAGTAAACCACATTTGGAGTTATTATGGCTTGTAAGGAATATGCCAAATTTCAAAACATGACCATTTGTAAATTCACGTGTATGTTAAATTTTGAATAAAATATACATGTACTTTAAGATGAGTTGTACATTTTATAGGTTATAATGCAAAAATGTTTTCGAAACATTTATAAAAATTATTTAGAAATACAAATTTTAAAAATTACTCATACAAAATGACAGAATTTTATTTGCAATGAACCTAAATTTCGAAATGTGAAGGGAAGAATCAAATAAGTTTAATAAAAAAATTGACATTAATAAACATATGCCAAATTCAATTAACACTGAAGAGCTAAAACTTTGGGCAATATTTTTTTTAAAACCTACTCGTGCGATTTTTACAAAACCTTTCAGTTTGGCATAATTTGAGTCATAGAATCGAAGTGTGGTAAAACATCTGCATCTCATTTCAGAAAAAGTCCGATTTTGTGTCAAAATACCTATATTAGAACACTACTACATATATATCTAATACATATCCTAAGTCGTGCTTTATGAAAAACGCAAGTTGAATTTCATCAATTGGCTTAGTTAAACAAGAGAAATAAAGCTGTCCCATTTCTTAAAAAAAATTATTAGTCCAAAGAGGCTTTGTCCCTGAAGGATTATTGTTTTCGTTTTGCGATTCTGCGTTGAATCACTATAAACGGCTGTATCACTTTTCAGATTGTTTCCACCAAATGTTACCGCCCTGTATTATATTTATAGAAATTAAATAAGGAAAAATCTGCATAAATGTATGTATATTTCTCCAAATGTGATCAAACAACGGTAACCTAGAGCCATCCTATTTTGAATAACGTATGTTTCCATCCGAATACGCGCATCTGGAAGCCCAAAATTTGGAATTTGGAATTTGTTTTATTATCTATTTCATATTTTGTAAAATTTTAACGACTTTTTGATGATCAAACGCAACGATTTAAAAGCGAGCGATGGCAAAACTCTACGGGGGAAAAAACCTTTTTATCTCCAGCGTGCTGAACTGTGTATCGGAAATTCTAAAGATATGCTCATTTTAAAATTATTTTGTGATATTGCTGTTGATGTAAATTTCTAGGTTTAAGTGCAAAGAACATGATATTTAATAAATAAAGGTAACACACAAAGCGTTAAAAAAACACCCCTTTGAACGGAATTTAAAATCTTAAACCTTTCAGAATTTTTTTATTTATTTATTTGTATTTATTTATTTATTTATTTATTTATTCATTTATTTATTTATTTATTTTGCGCACTGTACATCTCCTGGTAGGTTGTTGAGTCAGCCTAGTCATCCTTAAATTAAGTTTTTAGTCCCAACTCTTTATCTTTGAAATTATTGTGCAACTATTCTTAAGTTCTATTGAAAGTCGTCGGTGTTATTGTAAGCACTAAGTGCGTGCTTTTGCCTTCTTCCGTGGTGGTATTCTTTTACGTACGTGCGAAAAGTTTCCAGATTCCTTAGTTAGATCTGGTGATATATATGATATCAAAGAAAGTTAGATCTTACAAACTTTGTTTATTAAATAATATGTTTTTCGCATTTAAATCGTAAAATTATATTCAACAACAATATCATAAAATATATAAAAAGGGCAAAAGTTTCTTTAAAATTTTCAATACACAATCTCGTGCGCTGGCGATAAAAATGTTTCATTCCCTTCAGTTTTGCCGTCGCTCGCTTTGAAATCTTTCAGTTTTTTAATCAAAGATTTGTTACATGTTTACAAAATATGAAATACATAATAAAACAAATTCCAAATTTGGACTTCCAGACGCCCATATTCGAGTGGGCAAATACGTTATTCAAAATTTGATGTCTCTAGGTACTGTTGATTTTTCACAATGCCAGAAACATACATACATTGATTCAGATTCTTCAATATTAAGTTTCTTGAAATATAAAGCAAGGTTCTAATATTTGGTGGCAACACTTTTAAAAGTGAAGCTCTGTTTTGTAGTGGACACGGAAAATGCCAAAACAAAATTAGCCCTTCTGTTCAAAGCGTCCTTTTGACTTTCGAGCTAAAAAAACATGAAAGCTTTCATATTTTATATTACGCCCAAAGGGGCGTTTTTTAGCGTTTATTGTGTTACCATTATTTATTAAATATGATGATGTTCGCGCTTAAACCATAAAATTCAGTTCAATAGCAATATAGCAAAATAATTTTAAAATGGGCATATCTTTAGAATTACCGATACACGGTCTCGCGCGCTAGAGATAATTTTTTTGCGTACAGTGTTGCGATTGCTCACTTTGAAATCGTTGAGTTTGCTATTCAAAAATTTGTTAAAGCTTTACAAAATATGAAATAGGTAATAAAACGAATTCTAAATTCCAATTTTGGGCTCCCAGATGCCCATATTGGGTGGAAAGGTACGTTATTGAAAATTTGTGGCTCTAGGTACCGTCGTTTTATCACAATGCGAGAAACATACATACATTTATGCAGATTCTTCATTATTTAATTTCTTTAAATATAATACAGGGCTTTAATATCTGGTGGCAACAATTTGAAAACTGAATCTTTTTTTATAGTGAATCAATGCAAAATAGCAAAACGGAATTAATAGTCCTTCTGAGCAAAGTGCCCCTTTGGACTAAAAAAAACCTTTTTGATGCCTTACCCGAAACTCTTAGAGGCTTTAGACTGTAATATGAAAATTATAAATTGCATTTGCTTTTCTACGGGACTCTTATTCTGTGTCTCATTTGTACTACGAGTAAAAAATTATTTCTTTCATACAACAAATAAGCATTATTTTTTTTCACAGATTTCAATTCATTGGCATTGTTTGTTTTCGCAAATTTCAATTCTGCATAGATATACGTAAACAATATATATTAAAGAAGATATATATATATATATCTATCCCTATATTTATCTCTGCAGATTAATAATAAATACAACGACAGAGACAATTCTAGAATACCTGGCTCTGAAAACCATTCAACCGAGTCGGAAGAAAATGCTATGCGTCAAAATCTAGCAATGGAGAACGCATTTGCGCACACCATCACGCCAGATCAATTGGAACGAAACCTTGTTCTGCTCAGCCCCTTTCGAAAAGGGTGGGGGCCGTGAGAAATAATCCTTCCGCTCGCACCTGCCCGTGAAACGAAGTGAAGCGAGGAGTATACCGCCCATTTTTAGAGCTAAAAGAGACTCTTTGCTATTGCATACGACAGTTCGAGATGAGTTGAAGCAAAATGAAGCGAACGCAGATTTTTGTTTTTTCCGCTTTTCATTCGATATTTTCCCCCTTTCTTAGCAAGTATTTGTTTAGATGACATGCCTTTTCTGTTTGAATTGAAATCTGAGATATCTGTTGCGAAAATGAAAGTATTGTATTCAAAGTAATAGAATTTCTGTTTGCTGAATAAATTGGAAATAAATTGGAAGTTCTATATACGTTTCAAGCAGCATTCAATTAAAATCATTCCATACAAACATTATGCAAAGAATAGGTGTAAACATATATTAGAAACTAATAAATAAAAGCTATTTCTTTATTTGTATCATTAATTTATTATTTGCCGCATTTGACAAATGATCTTTTCGAATAATTCGTGATTATACTAATTCATCAGTGTACCATAGATTGTTGTAAATCCACTAAATATATAAATTGATAATCCTCTTAACTGTTACCTATCTTTCCCTTAACACCGTAAAAAAAGCATGAAATTTTCCTATTTATTGAAGGTTAAAGAACGGTAAAGCGACCAATACTAAAGCGTTTTTCATACTCATTGCTAGACACATCACATAATATATAGTATTAGAACTTCCTTCTGCGAACTTCATTTATGAATTTTTAATATACTAGCTATTTACTCGACAAGCTGCCTAAAATAGTTATTATAAAAAAGAAAAATTATCCACAATGTTTCAGATTTTAAGCGTCGCCCAAAAAGGTTTGTAAAATTTTTTAACATTCTCGCTGAGTTCGCAGTCTAGTAGTCTGCTGTTAAACTTTCTAATACTAACGAATTTTTATGTCCTTTTAACTTTATTACTAAGCACAATTTTCTTCGCAATTACAAAATATACAATTTAACAGCAAAATTGCGAAAATTTTAAAAGCAGCATATCAGTGTACGTTTAAAATTCCCGATGCAGCGTTAAGTGTTGGCACACATTTTTCTGTTTTTTTTTTTTCTCATTCTCTTCTCAGTTCATCGTATCACTGTTCAGATTCCTTACCAAGATGGCTTTATAAAACCTTGATTTGTCTTTTTATTAAAGTTTTGTGTGTTGCTTTAAATAAATGTCATATTCTTGGCTCTTATGCCACATAACATTCGATTCAACAGCGAAATTACAAAATATTTAAAAACAGCGTATCTTTAGAATCAGACAGCCCTGCACTCTGGAGATAAAAATATGTTATTCCGTACAGTGCTGATACTGCTGTCTTTTAAATCGTTGAATTTATTAATGAAAATTTTGTTAAAATTTTCCTAAATATGAAATAGATAAAAAATCAAATTCAAAATTCAGGCTCCCAGGTACACATGTTCGTGTGGAGGAATACGTTACCCAAAATTCGATGGCTCTAAGTACCGTTGTTTTTTCGCTGTGAGAGAAACATGCATACATTCTTTCAAATTCTTCATTATTTAATTTCTGTAAATATTATGCAGGGCTCTAATATTGAATGAAATTGGAAATTGGAGGAAATAAATTTAAGTGAAATGCAGAAAAGAATTTATATAATTTAACAGGCCCGTACGATAAAGTTACGTTGTTTCCCCATCAGATTTTTATTGTTAGAGTTTACTATCTTTACTTTCTAAATAATTTAATTACTGCATATGTCTATTTTAGAAATTATTTAGATGGCATTTAATAGATAAACGATATCCAGAGAGATTTATGAACTTCAAAAATAACTTCAGAATTAAGAAATTACCACAGACGTTGAATTTCCATAATGAATGTAACTTCTCATTAATTTTCTTTCTTTCTCTCCAAATTTCCTTAAAAAAATTCTATAGTAACAATAATCGACTGACGTACCCTACGCAAAAAAAAAAAAACAAAAGAACAGTTTTATATCTCCCGTTCTATTGGAACGATTGTCGAAATTCATCATGCGTTTTTCATGTT
The DNA here is from genome assembly GCA_000611955.2 of Stegodyphus mimosarum. NCBI lineage: Eukaryota > Metazoa > Arthropoda > Arachnida > Araneae > Eresidae > Stegodyphus > Stegodyphus mimosarum. Next base: position 322,816 of record KK120954.1, read on the forward strand.
TCGAAATCGCGACTTAGGATATATATTGGATTCATATATAGCATTGTTCTAACATAGGTATTTTGACACAAAATGGGCCTTTTTCTGAAGTAACATACCAATTTTGTTTTCAAATTTCGATTCTACGACTCAAATTATGCCTAAATATTAAATTTTCATAATGAATGCAACTTCTCATGAATTTTGTTTCTTTCTCTTCAAATTTCCTTAAAAAAATTCTATAATAACAATAATCGCTACATAAACTACGCAAAAAAAAGGGGACCGTTCTATATCTCCCGTTCCATTGGGACGATTGGCGAAATCCATCATGCGTTTTTCATGTCTCGAAATTACGACTTAGGATATGTATTAGATTTATATGTAGCATTGTTCTAATGTAGGTATTTTAATACAAAATCGGACTTTTTCTGAAGCGACATGCCAATTCATTTTTTATTCAATTTATGATAAACTGCCAAGTGTTGCAAAATGCGCAAGATTAGGTTTTAAAAAATTAGTTGTAAAAAGTTCAGCTTTTTAATGTTAATTGAATTTGGTATATATTTATTAATACCTCTTTTTTTTATTAAACTTTTTTGATTCTTCCTTTTACATTTCGGAATTTAGGTTCATTCCAGATAAAATTCGCCCATTTTTTATGATTGATTTTTAAAATTTCATTTTTAAATAATTTTTATGAATTTTTAGAAAACAAATTTAAATTAAAACCTTTAAAATTTTTACCATCGTCTTAATGTAGATTTATTTCTAAGCATATCTGCAAAAAATTAGAGTTTTTTATTCGAAATTTCCTGAGGTATACGTGAATTTACATATCGGCGCATTTTGAAATCTCACATATTCGTTATAAGCGATAATAACGCCAAATGTGGTTTACGCAAACTGTTAAAATTATTTGAAAGTATGAACGATGCCTTTTTTCTGCTCTTGTGCAATGAAAAAAAGAAAAGGAAAAGAGGTTGCTATAAATTTAAAAGTTCGCCAAGTGAACTGCATACTGAAAAATGCGCCAAGATATATTTTTGAATTTCTCCTTAAATTTCATACCAAATTTCACAAATTTTAACATTTAGGCAAAATTTGAGTCGTAGTATTAAAATATAGAAAAACACTTGGCGTGTCATTTCAGAAAAGTCCGATTTTGTGTCAAAATACCTATATTAGAACAATGGTGTATATAAATCTAATGTATGTCCTAGGTTGCGCTTACGAGACGTAAAAACGCAATTTGATTTTCGTCAATCGAACTAGTAGAACGGGAGATATAGAACTGTCCCTCTTTTCTTTCTTTTTTGCGCAGTATTGTACGTAGAATTCTCCTATTTTATGACATTCTTTAAAAATTCAAAACAAATTTTCATTTACTTACAAGTATATTTATTATAAAATTATGGCAGGGAAAGTTTAAAGTTTTGTTATAAACCTTTTTACAAAGTAAAGTCTGAAATATTTGCTTCATTGAAATGGCAACATACTCAGTCTCTTCTAAAATAAAGCGTAATGTTTCAGATGATAAAAAATAGCACAGCTCAATATTAGAAAATTTGTCTTGTGTCCATAAAGTAATTAAATTAAATAAAATGAATTTATCTAATAAGAAACGTCAAAAATATTGTAATTAAGCATGAAGCTATGCAAGCATATCTTTGGGGGAATAATCTAGGGGATTGTAAAAAACTTCGCAATATTTAAGTATTTTTATGAAAAGTCTAAATTTGCTAGTTATCTATTCTAAACTGTAATAAGTAACGAAATCGCTTTTCTTGAAAATACATTTTATCTCATTAAACTTTCTTCTAATAACAATAAATTGTTCGAAATTATCAAAGGAATATTTACTTTTAGCAATGGATAATAATTCTCGAATCATACAGAAGCGAAAATTTTTTTCAAAAAAAAAATTCTTTATTAAAATTCTAAACAAAGAATAAATTATATTGTAGAGTACGAATATCTGTTGCAACACACGTATACACATACATGCATTCCCTGCGGACTTTGCGTCCCACAGTTCATTTCTCCTGTCTCCTTTCCTCCCCCCCCCCTAACCCTCGGGATGTTGTTTCGACTTCATTTAGCACAACGAATGCATCAACGTTGCGCGCTCACCGCTTCAATAAACTGAGAATAGACATGAAATACAAGGTCATTTATTCATCGTGTCGAAGCCATTTTAGGTCACGAGTCAAGAGTTATGTTTTCGCTTAAAGTCCATTTAATTATCATGGTGATCATTTAATTATCATTATCATTTAACTATCATGGTGTCATTTAATTATCGTTGTCTTTTGAATTACCATAGTTTATTTAATCATCGTTACGCGTTTGCGTTCACATGCTGCGTAAATACAAATAAAAATTCTGTTTAAGGTGATGATGAAGCTCAGCATAAATAGCCCTAAATGTAAGATGCTATCTAGTTTGTTTTTCATGGGGTTATAAATAATATTTGCATTATGAAGGAACTCTTATGCTTTAAATTATATTTTTATAACTATTGAGAAAGGTATCTGAATTATTTTCTAGATTAATATAAAAATGTAACTAGTATTAATAAACATTAGTATTATTTAGATTAAAAATCTCATGTGGGAACAGTATGACTTCCTTGTACGGCCAAGTAAATTATACACATTTTTGAGCTGTTCATTTAAATTTATTTCCGAGAATTTCGTTGCAGATATATTTCTCTTTCAATTAATTCTCACTTAAAACACCTTCACTAAAAATTTAAAATACAGAAAAACATAAAATATCAAATAAAAACAATTTTTTACAATAAAATTACAGTTTCTATGAAAAAACAAACAATTCGGCCAGAGGGCAAGAAGGCAGATTTTTCGGTGCACTAAACTGAAAGTTAATTTTTGGTCCCACTCGGCAAAAAGACACTGAAGGTGCAAAAACTGACTTAATTCACTATTCTGGTAAGTTTCAAATGTAAACAAATGATTGCTCCGTTATGCTTAGTAGCATTTAAACAACTTTTGAATTTTTAATAATTCAACAACTATTGCAAGCAGATTAGCTAAAGTCATAGGAACTTTAACCGGAATATGAGACCGACATAATTTAATCACTTTTAAAGCAAAAAATGCGCAATTTGCCAACATATTAGAATAAAAAATCTGAGCTCACCAAGCTGAGTAACAGACGGGATATGTATATATGCCAAATTAATCGTCAAAGTTTTAATGTATTATTTCGTATTGCATCATATTATTATGTTTTTATATTGGAATTTTTGTTGCATTAAGAGTGTGTATCTACAATAAGAAGATTTTATTTAATTAATTGTAGCATTTAATATTATATTTCACTGAATATAAAAGTTCATTTCATTGAGTATGAGTTAACTAAATACGGAAATTATATTTTACAGAATATGGAAGTTATATTTTACTGAATATAAAATAACTTGAAAATTGTACTTTTACTGAATATGTAAGTTATACATTACTGAATATGAAAATATATGAATGTTGATAATTGAATATATACTATAATGAAAGTGTGTTCATCTACAAAAATTTGAAAGACTTTATAGTGAACATTTACTTTATGAAAAAGATGTGGACATTTACTTTGAAAGACTTTTAGTGAGCTTTGAGCATTTACGTCGTGAAATTATTGTAGTTCACAGATTTTACAAACGTTTCGTTCAACATTCAAAAAGACATTGGAAGTTTTTTCAAAAAGGAGTAAAGAACTTTTAAATTACATTTGTCTTAATTTATTAGTTAGTTTATTTAGAAATTATATTGCTATTGCAATAATTGTAAATTAGGTGTTTACGTTTTACATAATCCATGTATGAGAAATGTTATAAATAATGACGGGGCACAGGTGAACCTAACGGGTTTATGCGCTGTCGAGAGGTAGATTTAATTCAATCCAATAAGTTTAGATGAAATGCAAAATGAGTATAATTTAATATTCTGTACAAGGAAAACATCAGATTTTTTTCATTTACAGTATCTAATGCAGCTGGGTTAAACACCACAAATATTTCTTGTTGCTTTTATTGCAATATTTTTCTATCTAATGGCAGGCACTTGCATATTCTGCAATGGCCACTCCTAAGGCAGAAATAGTGGTCATTTTATAGTGGAGGCACTTAATAGGCGGCCGTGGTTTCCTCATATGAAAGGACGGACAATTGCAACCATGTCTTCTCCAGGTATCGAACCTAGGCCGTTTGATAGCGCAATCGCCTTCGCTAACCACTATACCCTCTGGGCGGCTTTATTGCACAAAACCTTCACAAAACTTGAATAACATACAATATCGGAAATAGGCTTCTAATTTTTGGCTTCAAACAAGGATGTTTATAAAGCACAACAAACGATTTCTGTTTGTTTGAAAACTGATCTGTTCCAAGAATTGTATTTATATTACGAAAGAATTTTATTTCTGAAAAAAAAGTATTAAATTGCTAAATTGAAATAAATAAAAACGTTTATTACTTAATTATTTCGTTATATAATGCAATTCTAAATTCAATACTATATGATTATTCAGGATTTTATACTTTTTAACCTAAATTTCAAACCACCAGGCAATTGTATATAGAACATAGAGTTGCAGATGATTTTTATTATACTTTCGCCATTTATTATTATTATTTCTTTATTTTAGATTTTATTAATTATCTTTCTCTTATTTTTTGTTAATATTATTTCAAATTAGTTTGCTATTGTTATTGACAACATTCATACTTCATAATAGCATATCAATCACATTTCGAATTTATCACCTGTGTTTTTTTTCGTAATTTTTATTGCATTATATTTTTTCTTATCCCAAAAGGAAATTAGTCCAGAAGTGCTAGTAATCTTGAAAAGGCATTTTGTGTGGAATAACTGTAAGCGGCTGTAGGACTTTCCAGATTGTTGCCACCAAATATTATCGCCCTGTATTATATTTAAAGAAACTAAATAATAACGAATCTGCAGGATAATATGTATGTTTTCGCATTGTGAAAAAACAACGATATCTAGAGCCATCGAATTTTGAATAACATAGTCCTCCCCCCGAATATGGGCACCTGGAAATCCAAATCATTAATTTCGAATTTGTTTTATCGTTTTGTTTATATTTTATGTATTTTAAACTTTAACGAATTTTGGAAAAGAAATATAACAATTTTAAAGTGAGCAGTGGCAACAGACTGTACGGAATAAAGCATTTTTATGTCCAGCGCACGAGATAGTCTAACGGAAATTCTACAGATACAGTGTCTCACAAAAGTGATGGGACACTTGTGCTTTACAAAGGGAACTGCGGTAAAATAAATTAAAAAAACATGTAAAAATTTTTTGTGGGTGTGTTTCGTACTTAAATTTAGTAACAATTATTACATAACATACATTTTCTAAAAATATTAAAATATTAATTTAATAAAAATACAATTGTTTAGAAAGGAACAAAAAATGGCTCACACAAGTGATAGGACACCTACTTTTCCAACGAATATTTATAAAAAAATTTTACTTTTTAAAAGGTTTTAATATTTTGTTCGATTTCCTTTTACATTTAAGACATGCTTTAATCTTCTTGGGATGGATTCGACTAATTTTTTTGTGATCGCTGGAGGGATTTTACCCCATTCTTCTTGAAGCACCGATTTTAGTTGTTGTTTTGAAGACATGGTGTGTTTGCGAATTCTTGATTCCAATTCTTGCCAAATATTCTCTATGGGATTTAAGTCTGGAGATTGTGGTGGTGTTTTTATTATTTCAGGACAGTTATACAGCAGCCATTAGTCTAATGTTCAAAGCAGTGTGCTTGGGGTCATTGTCCTGGTAGAATTTAAAATCGTTATGAAGGTTCACGTTTCGTGCTGAAGATTTCAAATTTTGATTTAATATGCCAATATATTTGTACTGATCCATTATACTGTCAATAAAAACAAGATTACCAACTCCAGCGGACGACATACAACCCCCATAAAATAACTTATCCTCCACCATGTTTTACTGTTGGCACTAAGTTCTGTTTGCGAAATTCTTCCCTGGGTTTTCTTCTCACCAAGATTCCACCGTCAGAATCAAATATATTAAATTTAGTCTCATCAGCAAATATAACTTCATTCCAGTAATCAGAATTCTTCTTTATGTTGAATTTTGCGAAAGCCAGTCTGAGTTTTCTACTCTTTTGACTTACGAAGAATTTTTTCCTGGCTGTTCTACCGTGATATCCAGTAGATCGAATTACTCTTCTAATAGTCTCAGGATTAACAATTACTCCATATAATGCTTGTAAATCAGCAGCAACTTTAGGAACACTCATTCTTGAATTTTTTTTAATATTTCGAACGATAATTCACTTTATTCCATTGGATAGCTTTGATGGTCGGCCAGGTCTTCTTTTATCCTGAATCATATGATTCTTTTTATATCGTTTAATGATATTGAAGACTGTTGAATGACTCAAGTTAACTGCTTCAGCAGTTTCTCTAAAAGATTTTTGCACGTTCAATATGCAAATTAATAACTAATTTTCGAATTTCAGGCAAAGTTTCTTTTCGTTTAGCATTCATGGCTGCACACAGCTAAAAAACACAAAAATTCCAAAACAAACTGGAGAGAAATAATGCAGACGATTTTATAAATTGTTGCCAATTGCTTTTGAGTAAAAATAAAAACACCAAAATATATTTTTATTGCTTACTTCAGACGATTTTTGTTGCATAGTCTAATGGTGTCCCATCACTTATGTGAGCCATTTTTTGCTCCGTTTTATTTATTATTTTATTGTATTTTTATTAAATTAATATTTTAATATTTTGAGAAAATGTATGTTATGTAATAATTGTTACTAAATTTAAGTATGAAACACACCCACAAAAAATTTTTACATGTTTTTTTAATTTATTTTACCACAGTTCCCTTTGTAAAGCACAAGTGTCCCATCACTTTTGTGAGACATTGTATGCTGTTTTTAAATGCTTTTAGAACAGAGCTGCGTTAGCCTGAATGCTCTCGAAACGTGTATGTATGTGCAAATGAAAAAATGCCTCTTTGGGCGTGATATAAAATCTGAAAGCTTTCTAAAAATGGTATGCTTCTGAGAACTGAAGCATCTTTAAATTGCATATTTTTTTTCGATTATTAATTATTCTAATGTTTTACCGAATTATTAGTTTCAACAGTAATAATATCATTGTTATAATTAAAAACCGAATATAGAAACTCTTTCGCTATCTGCTTAGACATTTTTGTGTCTGTTAGAAATACTGAAATTAAATGTTTCGTCTTAGAATCAAAAAAATATAATAATAAATAAAAATCTGAAAGCTTTCAGATTTTACATCCAAACGCCCAAAGAGATTTACGCACAAAGATGCTTCTTTTAACTTTTTGAGTGTTACCTTTATATATTAAATATCACATTCTTCACACTTGAACAAAAACAAATTCAGTTCAACAGAAATATCGCAAAATAATTCAAAAAGAGCATATTTTTAGAATTACCAATTCACAATCTCTCGCGCTGGAGATAAAAATGTTTGCCATTGCTCGCTTTAAAATCGTTGAGATTTTTAATCAAATATCAGTTTAAAGTTTTACAAAATACGAAATAGGTAATGAATTTGTTTTATTACCTATTTCGTATTTTGTAAAAGGTTCCAACAACCATCAAATTTTATTCCAGTTTCCCATATTCGAGTGAAAGACTAAGTTATTCAAATTTTGATCGTTGTATGAACCTTTGTTTTCTTACACTTCGAGAAACATACTTACATTCATGCAGATTCTTCATTATTTAATTTCTTTAATATTATGCAGCGCTCTAATATTTAGTGGCAACAGTTTGAAAAGAGAATCGCTGTTTTATAGTGGATGACGCAAAATACCAAAGCGAAATTAATAGCCCTTCTGGGCAAATTGCCCCTTTGAGCTAAAAAGTGCTTTTTATTATTGTATTTCTGTAGTTTAAAAACTGATTTATTTTGATTAGTTTCTAAAATTTTAGCCTGCAATGACTGTTCGTTTTAAATCCCGCTTTTGTGTCCAATAATTTTTGTTATCAATTTCACTTTTCAAATACTAGCCGATTAAAATAGTTCTTATAAAGAAGAAAATATATAAATAATGATTTTATGAATTCAGCCAGTGTAATTTAACAGGTCCATGTAGTTATTAATAATAATATAAATGAAAAAACTGCATTTATTTCTTTCAACCCTCTTATTCTATTAATCAATAACAGAGAGATTAAATATGAAAGAAAAAACAGGTATCTTACGCTTCATCCAATGGCAACAAACTGGTTCTTCGAAGATAAAAATATCTGATATCAGGCAGTGGAAAAACGTTTCTTTTAAACAGCGGAGTTCTTTCATTAAATTTTAAAGACAAATACTTACAATTGCAACACATTTCTCTTAAATCGTCAAGTTTTCTGATTAAATTTGAAATATAAATGTGTTACGATTTTCGGAGTGGCAACACATTGCTTTTAAATGACGAGTTTAAAGAAAATGCCATTCACTCCGCACAAAATATGCAATGAGTGAAAAACACATTCAAAATTCTGGCTTTGAGGTTCGCATGGTTGGGTGGAGAATTATGTGTATTGGAAACTTAGCTGTTATATATGACGCCGTTTTTCCACAATGTGAGTAACATACGTGCATGCATGTATCAATGCATACTTACATATACACACGCATACATGCGTACACATGCATATACAAACGGGTGGAAGACTGTGTGTTCGAAAGTTCGTGTGTTTGTGGTTTCAGATGCAGCCGTTTTCCAAAATGCGAGTAATATACGCACATGCATACATACATACATACATCATTACATACACACTGTTACGGAAAGGATTTTGTATATGATTAAATAACTTTAGATAAATTATTATAAGTGAAATCGTAGTATATTTATATAGTACAAAAGGAAATGTTTGAAAGAGACTTACTCTGCCGGAAAAATAAGATCACATAAGCAAGTCTATTTAACATAGAAGTTTACATTATTAGTTTAACAATGAGGCTATTTCCAAGCTGGCGATGGTTTGGGTGACTAATTTTTGTCGCCATATTTGGCGAAATCACGAAAACTCACCAAACATGACAAAAGCTTGGCCCGGTAGCTGTATAACTGTAATTGTTATTATAATTTGTAGAGACATTAGGTTTATTTCGAAGCAGGAGTCATGAAAAATATGCAAGGCCTTCGCCGGGAATCGAACCACGGACCTCTGAAATACCGGCTCAGTGTGCTGACCACTACACCACGAAGGCACGCTAAGAATGTGGGAGATATACTTTATATACTCCCCTTTTTAAAGGGCGACTAGGGTTTTAGGGGACCTAGTCGCCAAATCCTGGGTGTGGAGAGTCATCATCCACAATCCGTCCCTGTTCGGGCGCCACTGTAGAGACATTAGGTTTATTTCGAAGCAGGAGTCATGAAAAATATGCAAGGCCTTCCGGGAATCGAACCACGGACCTCTGAAATACCGGCTCAGTGTGCTGACCACTACACCACGAAGGCACGCTAAGAATGTGGGAGATATACCTTATAAATTGAATAACCATAATTGATCTTTATGTGTAACTACAACCGTAGCCTGCCCTTATATGTAACTTTAACCATATCTGCCTTCCAGTAAATTCGAGAAATGTAAGTTACCACAAATTGCTACGCAGTAGGGGAAAAACTAGTAAGTCCGAAAAGAGCATCAGTTTTCAGTTGTTAGTTCAGAGCTGAGTTCGGATTACTGAGATATCTCCGTGTGGGCTTCGCTCTTTAAATGGGCTTTGCATTGCTTTGTGTTTAACGCTGTGAGTATTTTTGAAGTGTACTTACTGATTATGCTCTGTGATACTGAGAAGAGCTGCACAAGTGCTTCTATGGAAAGTTCCAGAACTCTAAAATATTTCTTTTAGTGAAAATAAATTTTACAAGCTCTTATTGGTTCTGTGTGCATTCAATTTATTACAAACCCCGTACAGGTGCAATGATGCATACATACATACATACGTACACAGAGAGAAAAAAAGGGGGTAGTTTTATATCTCCCGTTCTACTGGGCCCATTGATGAAATTCAACTTGCGTTTTTCATGTGTCGAAAGCGCGACTTAGCGTATTAGATTTATATATAGCATTGTTTTAATATAGGTAGTCTGGCACAAAATCGGACTTTTTCTGAAATGATCAATATTTTTTCTACATTCCGATCATAGACTCAAATTGTGCCAAACTGTCATGTTTTGTAAAAATCGCACGGATAGTTTTTCAAAAATTAGTTGTCAAAATTTTAGCTCCTCAATGTTAATTGAATCTGATATATATTTATTGATGTCTCTTTTTTTATTAAACTTACGGGATTCCTTCTTTCCCATTTTAAAGTTTAACTTCATTCCAAATAAAACTCGCTCATTTTTTATGATTTATTTTTTAAATTTATATTTTAAAATAATTTTTATAAATTTTTCGAAAAACATTTTGCATTATAATCTGTAAAATTTTTACCATCATCTTAAAGTAGATATATTTCTAAGCATATCTGCAAAAAAATAACGTTTTTTGTTCAAAATGTCCTAAGATATACGTGAATTTACATATTGGCGCGTTTTGAAATTTGGCATATTTTTTATAAGCGATAAGTAACGCAGATGTGGTTTAGGCACCTTTGTTAAAATTATTTAAAAGTAGGAACGATGGGATTTTTTTTTCTGCTCATACACAATGTAAAAAGGAGAGTGAAAATTAGGTTGCCATATATTAAGATGTTCGCCAAGTGAATTATTCTTGGCGCAAACTGAAAAAAAAAATACGCTAAGATAAATTTTTGATTTTTCTTCGTACATTTCGCACCAAATGTTACAAAATTTAATATTCAGGCATGATTTCAGTCGTAGAATCGAAATATGGAAAAACATTGGCATGTAATTTTAGAAAAGTCTTTTATTTATTTTTTTTAGTCATTTTAGAAAACGTCGAGCTTTCTAGACATGAAACAGGCATTTCGATTGCGCCAAGAGGCTCAGTAGAAAGGGGAGATATAGAACTGCGCCCCTTTTTTCCCTGAAGTGTACATACAAACACAGTCTTCTTTATTTAGGGATTTACTTTGGTAAGATGTCATGACAATGGGTATGCAGAAGCACACGTAGTTATTATTTTCCCCTGTATGGCGAATGAGAAGAAGAAGAAAAATAGTCAGCA
>KK120955.1:14643-47656 GCA_000611955.2 Stegodyphus mimosarum
TTTTTATATAATTATTATATAATATTTTAATATAATTTTTAATTAATCTTAATATATATATGATATAAAATGAAAAATTACCTTCATTTCACACACACACACACACATATATATATGTATATATATGTGTGTGTGTATGTATGTATACAAACTAAGAATTTTCAACAATTTTTCTGTTTATCTATGTGTAAAAATTTCAAACTTTAAAAGAGTTAATGTTATTTCCTTGTTATCATACAGATTTTTTCATTTTAATAATTATCACGTATAATTCTGAGGTTAGGAAGTTGGTTTTTCAACAATAATATTACTTCTGTATTTTTGCTATTAATTATAAATTCAAAGACTTTCCATCATATTTAAAAATAATGCCATAAACAGTTTTTTTTTTTTTTTTTCTGTATGTTTGTTTACATAAAAACATAAGTTTTAATTTCTCTAAAACATTTTAAAATTATTTGCAGAACTTATGTAGTTTTGTAGATTTGGAAATTTAGGCTTTATATTCCAATATCATTGACTTCTTCTTAAATAAAGGAATTAAGGAATAATTAGGTTATTAAGGAATAATAGTTACTTACTTATTACTGCTGGTTAACTCTCATTTTCAGTAGTTTAGAAGTAGTCATTGAGTTGCATGAAGAAATGAATCTTTACAAATATATCTTAATCAGTGGAATTGTTGAGAAGTTTACTTTCTTAGGTCTACCTCATTGGTTGAATGTTTTATCTTGATCTTATCAGTTTTCTCTAGGCTGAACAGTCTCTTGAAGATATCTTGTGTGTACACACATATATTCTGTTTCCTATAAAAGTAGAATACTGATTTTTTTCTCTTCTGAGAGGGAGAAAAAAAGAAATGTTTTTTAAATAAATTGTCAGTGAAAAAATATTATATTGCTTACTTTCTTACCTTCTAAAAATAATTTAATTTATTATTAAATTATAAATATGTTTAATGTTATGCTGGGACAAACAATATCTGATATATCTGATATATACTGGGAAGTGAATATTGTGATTTTAATGTAAATAAATAGTCTCTTAAATTTAATAATTTTTTAGCCAGATTCATTCTGCATCATAACACTTCAAGTTCTATAATTTCTTTTAACAGTAGTAAAATTTTCTTTTAGCTGCATAATGGTTTTAATGCTTTTTAAACTTTAACCAGTCTGTAATTTTACTGTTAAATATTGTTCCTTATTATGAGCGGGAGAAGCAGGGGTCTTATCACATCTGAATAATGAAACATTTCGTAAAATTATAAAGCATATTTTTGCATTTTCTTTTTTCTTGTTCAAAGAATGAAGTAGTAAAATATAGAAGTCAGTGAAATACTGCTACATTTCATATATTTCATAGATATATTTATTTAATTTTGAAAAATCCATTTACTAATTAAATTATTTTTAAAAAATATTTTATCAAATAAAATATGAAAAAGTAAATTTATATTTTTATATAAATGCCAAAAATGAGTTGTTATTTCTGAATTATTATAGTATGCAGGCTTTTGACCAAGAGGGGTGTTTTCTTTAATAAAGAAAGGAAAGTTCCAGTTGCAAATATCTATGCAATCATTTCTTAATACTCAGTTTAATGTCTGTTCATAAATCTAGTATCTGTCTTTGGCATATGTAATAATATTTAGGGCCAGTTTGTCAAATTGAAGTTGAAGTTTTATACAGATTTTATGTTTTTAAAAAAAGACAAAATTCAACTTTAAACTGATGTGTTTTAAATTACTGCATTTCATTAACCTATGTTTGTCTCCTTGAAAATGTGTAATTTTTCTATAAAGCCACTATCATTTAAAAGCTAATTTTGTTTAGTTTCACATTTCAGTTAGCTCATATGCTTCATGTTTTTATGTAATATTTCTAATACAAGTTTTTATTAGTTCCACCTCCTATTCGCTTGCTAAGTCTTGCCAACATCTAAAAACATATTCTGTGTGTTCCTCCAGCTTTTCTTGACTTGCTTTTCAAAAATTTAAAAGAAAAGTTTAAATTCTGCAGAAAATTCACTGATGAAGTTATAATTTTTTGTGTCTGAAAATTTTTATATATATATATATACTTGTTTCCAAAATGTTGTTCTAGAATTAAAAACTAACTTCACCAAGTGAATAAAAATATTGCAAATTATATTATTAATGTATTATACTTTAAAAAATCAGCTTATTAAACAAAATATAGATTATTCATAAAGGACTTATTTGGACATATTTATGCTTTATTTGCATGGTACTAAAAATGGTTTTAAAAAGTGTTTTGTATATACAATTTTAAAATCAATTGTTTTCTTTCAGGCACCTTTTGCACCACTTTCTGTGCTTGTGAAACATATCAGTGATACAACGGTAAAACATTTTTTCTTTAAACAAATTGTAAGCATGTTTATATCATCTGAAAAATTTTTATATTATTAATTTTAAAAAATATATTTTTGCAGGATTTGAAAGGTCTTATGGCAAAAAAGATTATAGAACATCAAAAGAATGTTAAAAAATTCCGTGAAATGTATGGAAGTAAAGTTATTGGAGAAATAACAGTTGATCAGGTAAGTTAGGAAAGATAAAGATTAAAAGGGAAAACTATGTATTGATATATGTGATACTTTTAATTTATGTAACTGCACATATTTTTAAATCATCATAAATATTTGCTTAACATACAGTCACTCAAAAAAATATTGGGACACAGTACAAGTTTGCAATATTTTGTCATAACACATACCTTAAATATACAAATGAAACAAAAAAAAAGATTATATCACATTTTAATAAATTCAAATTGTAATAGCTCAAACAAAAATCATATAGTGATCTAATTGTGGATACAATTTGAAGTAAAAGAAATCAGGTCAAAAAGTTATCCAAGAAAGTATTAGGACACTATTCAATAAATTAAGGGGAAAAAAATATGAACTTGATGTTAATAACTTGTGCCACCTTTGCACTTCATGACCTCTCACAGTCAGTTTGGCATGTATTTACCTAATTTTGCTCAAAATGACCCATTGATGCTGGTCCACTCTTTGATCAGATGTTTTCTTATCTCCTTGAAAGAAATATGATGTTCATTAATTTTTTCCTGTAAATAAACCTGCAGATGTTTAGTTGAATTAAGATCTGGGCTCTGGGCAGAGTCTTAAATACCAGGATGCTGGTAAAAGACCCATAACTTTCATATGTCAGCAGTATGTTTTGGGTCATTATCCTGTTACAATTTAAAAAGTCTAGATATTTCCAAATATCATTTTGCTTTAGAACGTCAGGGTAGACATATTTATTCATTATACCATATATAAATTTCCTCGCACCAGAGCTCATCATGCAGTCTCGGACCATTTGGTTGAAACATCCATATTTTAACAGTAGATTGGACATTTTTCAGGTACGCTACTGTATTTGGCATGCACTGCTTGCCATCCAACCAAAAATGTTGTATTTGCTTTCATCCACAAAAATGACATTTTCCCAAAATTCTGTTCTGTTTTACATACATTTTAGCAAATCCCAATTTGGTCTTTTGGTTTTCTTTCCTAATGTAGAGCTCTGTCTGAAGTATTCTGCCATGACGTTTATGTTTTCTTACAACACTTTTAACAATTTCAGGATTTACGTTTCGCAAACCTACTTTTAATATTGCAGAATCAGTTTTACTGCACTAGTTCTTGGGTTAATGTAAATTTCTCACAATCCATCTTTCTTCACATTCACAAAATATCCTTGGACACCCTGATCTTTGATTGTTGTCTTGAACCTGTAAATGATATTAAAAACAACAGACTTGCTGATCTTCAAGATTTGTACTATACAGTGAACTTATTTTTCATGTTTCCAATGACTTATTATTCTATTTTGCACATAAACTGAAATACACTCTTTTGCAAAAAAAATTGAGGCACCAAAAAGGGCTTTTGCAATCGTGACGAAATTTGGTATGCAAAAACATCTTGATCAAACATGCAAATGATCAAAATTTTAAGGCAAATGAACAGGAATTGCAATTGTGGCGCGTATTTCTAATGCACAATTCACAAAGTATAAAACCAGTAACAGAGGCAGAAAATTTATCTTTTTTTTTTTTTTTTTTTTTTTTTTTTTTTTTTAATTCCTTAAAGAAGCAACTACATATGCAATTATGATGATATCAAAGACCTTACAGACAACTAAACGACTTTCAGTGTGATCGCATTGTAGGCTTGGGTGAAACTGGGTGGTCATACTGAGCAATAAGCCATCACCTGCAGCGTACAGACACTGCTGTGCAAAGATGTTGGTAACAATGGTTGCTACAAGGAAATTGCTGACGAAATGAAGGCTCTGGTTGGCCAAGGAGCACAAATGCAAGGCAAGATAGGATGATTGTTCGCCAGGCCAGAACTGCCCCAACGGTATCATTGTCAACTTTCAATGCATTACAGCAACGTCTATACCTCCCATGGTACCGTCCACCATCTCGCGGCACTTATCTGAGGTGGTGTTACAGTCACAGAGGCTTTTAAGACGTTTGCCTTTGACCCCACAACATCAGTGGAGTCGTCTGGAGTGGTCTCGCAGCTAATCATCATGGCTGCCATCAGACTAGCATCGTATAGTGCTCAGCGATGAATCCCACTTCACTCTTGAAGCAGATGACCACCGTGTTCATGTCTGGAGAGGACGGGGCCAGCGGTCCCAATCAGCCTTTGTTTTACAAAAGCATACAGCCATAACCCTTGGTGTGATGGTGCAGGACACTATTTCTTATGAGAGCAGGTCATCCTCCGTACATCTTTAACAGCTCAACGGTATGTTGATACCATCCTGTGGCTGATTGCATTACCCTTCATGGCACGTCCTCCTGGGGCCATTTTCCCAACAAAATAATGCCAGGTCACATACCACTTGCATATCTTTGGACTGTCTCCATACGGTTGATATTCTTCCTTGGCCAGAAATGTCACCAGCCCTTTCACCAATCAAGCATGTCTGAGACATGGTTGGCTGTCAGATTCGGGCACCACAAAATATTGCAGATCTGGAGTGACAACTGATGAATGCCTGGGAGAATATGTCGCAGGATGACATTAGGAACCTCGACGAATTCAAGCGTGCATTGCCACCAGGGGTGGTTCGACCAACTACTAATTTGAACAATGGGTGATTGTGAGCCTTGAACGGGTACTATGACCTTGATTTTTTAATCATTTTATTATCTGTGTATGAGCTATACACGTATTCAATTTCATAAAAAACAACCACTTCCTTCATGATGCTTTGATTTTTTTTGCAAAAGAGTGTATATTTGCTTCTATCCATTATCCCATAAATAACTTTGGTACCCTTTTCTCTTAATGAAATCGCCATCACGAAATGTTTCACCTAACTTGGCACGAGATTGGTTCATATGAAGTCATCAATGTTTACTTAAAAAAAAAAGTAAAAGAGTGCCTTTTCAAAATTAGCAATTCAAATACAAATTCTAAAGATGTAACGGTCACTTGTGTTTTTATTATAATTATATTTACCATGGATATGAAAATTTGGAACTTATCTGATGATGAAACAACTTCCAAAACATTTTAGACATGAGTAATTATTCACTCAGAAAGGAAGTACTCGGAAAACCATAAAATAAAACTCTACTTCAATTCGAAGGAAGCACTAAAATGGAGATGTAAAACTATGACATGCCGAGAGGGAAAAAAAAAGGCTTGCGTTATCAAAATTGCTTTGAACTATAGAGAATCAGGTTTTTGTATGCTTTTGTATTTCTTAAATAAAGGACAGTAGTCCACAAAGTCAATTGCTAGCGCAATGACCAGAGTGGTTTGACTACACTCTATAATGCCAGTGGCGGTACAGGTAAAGGATAATTAATATTGTGCATAGTGTTTAGAATTAACTTTCCTTGAATCTGATCAGTATCAGCTTGATATGAATCATTACACTGTTGTTGATTGGAATAGTTATGTAAGGGAAGTCTGTGGCCATGCATTAATGTCTTGACCATCAGTTAAAATAGGTGGTACTGTTAATATTGTGGAAGTTAATTGAAAGTCTGTTGTGTCAAAATAATCACGGTCCTGACTTTCTTTCCTATTGGATGTGCAACAGAATTTGCCGAGAAACACGCAAATGTTTTTTATTTGTTGTGGCTAACCGTTCTGCCAGAATTTTGCTTAAATTATTGAAGAAAATATTATTGATGACACTATAATATACTGAGTTGTAAAGGGTATAGTACTGAAAAAATAACAGAGGTTGGATTTGAACATTTCTGCGTTAATCATAAATATGATTTTATCGTTCTCAGTATACTGGTTGTCATGTGCAAACTATTAAAAGATTATGGAGTAGTGTGAAATGGCAAACACCAAAATGGAGATGTAAAGATACCTAAGGCCATATATCATCTTGGCCAAGAAGTTTACCACTTAAAAGGTCACTTGAGGGCGGGAGAAACGATGCTAGAAAAGAGGGCCGCAACCTCAGAATAATAATAGAAATGATATACTGAAAAAAAAAGATTGTGCTCCCAAAACTGGTTTTGAAGGATTGGGAATCGGTTTCTTAACAGTAATTCATTTCATTTATGCATGGTGTTTAAAATAAACTTCCACTGAATTTTATTAGTATCAACTTGATATGAATCATTACACTCTTGTTGATTGGAGCAAGACCATGAATTAATGTCTAGACTATCAGTCAAAATAAGTGACACTGGTATTATTGTCAAAGGTGACAAAAGTCTGTTTTTGTGTAAGAAAAAAAGTTGGTCATTTCCTTCACCCCAGTGTGTATGCAGCAGGATATGCCAAGAAACAAAAGAATGTTTTTAAGTTGCTCCACTTAACCGCTCTGTGAGAACTTTGCTTAAAGTTATTGAAGAAAATATTATTGATGGCACTATAATATACTCAGACTTTTGGAAAGATTATAATACTGGAGAATAAAAAGAAGCTGTATTGGAACATTTCTCCATTAAACATTAAATATAATTTTATTGATCCTAATACTGATTATCATACACAAACTATTGAAAGGTTATGTGACAGTACAAAATGACAAAATAAACCTCAATGCAGCACTGACCATAACCAATTAGTTTTCTTATTTAATTGAGTTTATGCAGGAACAGCAGCATCCTAAAACACAAATATTTTCAGACATTTTAAATTATATCCATAGTTTCATCCTTCTGTGTTAATCTTAATTCACTAAGCTTCCCTCCCCCAATTTCTTTGGCAATTTTTTTTTAATTTACATTAAAAATTTCTAATTTTATGAATATCTGTTGTTATTTTTCCCTTGGATTTTTTTTCAGCTTAATTCTTTCATAAATGTTTTGGCAATTATTTTTTTGCTTCGAATTTTACACCAGGTCGTCAGCTTTTGCCAATACCTGAATTCGGTCCCAATAACAGAACAGTACCGTAACTTTTTCTACTGAAACCTTAAATCTAAAATTATAGTTTAAAGAATATGGTAGTAAATGAAGTTTTATTGATGAACTATGTAAAAGTTCTTAATTTCTCGTTTCAGAAGTGTCCCAATACCTTTTTTTTACATCTCTTTGCATTTAAATGGCTAGACAAAATTGTAATTCTAAAATAGGAAAAAAAAAATTGCTTTATACTGTATACTAAATGTTTAAGCATATCTTGATTTTTTTTTTCCTCTTTATTGTGGTTTGTGTTTTTAGCCTGCGTGCTGTTTTTGATCCTTAATATTATGCATTAAGAATTTAAACTACATAAAATTATACAATCATATGTATTATATATATGATACATATATGATTTTTATATATGTATCATATATGTAAAATATTTAAATAATTTATGTTAATATTTTTAATTTATATTACTGAATGTTATTAAATTATTATAAGCAACATCTAAACAAGGAAATAAGAAATAAAATTCCAGAAATCTTGATATCAATAAAATAGAATCAATCTAAGCTTATTTACTGTTTTTTATTGTTAATACTATTCATTATGATATTTTTAATTTGCAAATTTAAGTTTTATAATAACTATAGCAAATTAACATACCAGATTTTGAAAACAGTATCTACAAGCTTTAATTACTTAATGCCAATCATAAGCATATTATTCTTCTAATCAGAAAGTTTAAAATTAATTACATTTTATGAAAACTGTGCACTGGAGAATTACTCACATTTCTTAAGTCACATAAGTCTTTTTACAATGAAAATTTAGTTAATAAAATAATTGTAATACTTTTTTAATTACTTAAAAGCAAAAAGTAGTATGTGTTTAACTACAGTAAATCTTTGTCCTATTATTTTTAAATAACAGCAATACTTCACATAGTCCAGATAGCCAATTCCTCCAGTTTCCTGGACTGTTTGAAAACTGATTAATCAATGAAATAAATATGTACAAAGAAGCATCACTGGTTTAAAAAAATTCATATTTTCCATTAGTTAAAATGTGGTTAATAAATTAAAATATTTGTATTAGAAATAATTTTAGAAAATACTTTCTAAAATATTTTTTTCTGATTTTCTTAAATAATTTTAATGTATTTTTTAATTACTACTTCTTATTTTATTTATCTGTGCTTAAGTTATTTTTATTTTATTTTTAAATGTTAATATTGATGTCTGCATGTTTTTCTTCCTTTGCTTTTTGTCATTCATTTCTTTGCAGCAGTGAAGTGCAACGTTTATTCTTCTGCGAACTATTACATTATGCTCAATATAGTCATCAGCTTCCTTAGTATGCTTTGACAAGGTTTTAACCATTCCAAGAATTTATTTTTTTTTAGTCCAAAAGGGGCTTTGTCCCTGAAGGACTATTGTTTTCGTTTTGCGATTTTGCATTGAATCACTATGAACAGCTGTATCACTTTTCAAATTGTTGCCACCAAAAGTTATCATCCTGTATTATTAAAATTAATTATAAAGAAGTTAAATAATGAAGAATCTGCATAAACATATGTATATTTCTTCAAATGTGATAAAACAATGTTGTATAATAACATACAGTCGTCCAATTTTGAATAACATAGAGTCGTCCAATTTTGAATAACATATGTTTCCACCTGAATATGCACATCTGGAAGCCCAAATTTGGAATTTGTTTTATTATCTATTTCATATTTTATAAAACTTAAACGAATTTTTTATGAACAAGCTCAACGATTTAAAAGTGAGCAATGGCAACACTCTACGGAAAAAACAAAACTTTTTTATCTCCAGCGTGTGGAACTGTGTAGTGGAAATTCTAAAGATATGCTCATTTTAAATTATTTTGCGATATTGCTGTTGAACTGAATTTTATGGTATACATGCAAAGAACATGATATTTAAAAAATACACATGTAGTGTTAAAAAAAACGCCATTTTGGAAGGAATTTAAAATCTGAAATCTCTCTTTTTTTTTCTGTTATTCAACTCTTAATTTTCATGCAGGCTCTTCTGTACACTCACTGTTATTTAAGTTATCCTTCTATTGTTCTTGTGTGTCAGGTGTGGGAAAAAGTTGGTCTGTAGGCCAAATGCAGCCTTTTTAATAGGTTAATCCAACCCATTATGAAATCCTGTGCAATGACATTTTCATCTCTATGAGCTATCTACATCTACTTTTGCATGTAAACTATCAAAATCGGCACATCTTTTGTTACAGTGGTATAATCGAATATATATGCATGACTGTACTGGCACTCAACCTAAGCTAAAAATACTAGATATGCTGGATAACATGTGCATCCACCAAAGACTATAGTTCTATCATTTCTAGCACCTTCGCTGTGTAAACTAAGCAATGAAATTTGAATATTGCTGAGACAAAGACTGACCAGAAAAGGAAGCTTTGGGGGGAGGGAATTTCTACTGAATTTTTATTTAAAAATGGATTAATGTGCATGTCAATCATTTGATGTCCAATAGGAACAGATCATCTGAAGGAAAAAATTGAAAAAGATACGTCTTTAGGAAGTACAGTATTTAATTTTAATGCGTAATTTGCAGTCAAATCATTTGTTAAAGAAAAAGTTTCATTTGAGCAAATTAACATTTTTTAATGTAAATAAATTAAACAATTTTATGGATTATGTCAAAAGTATTTAGTTTTATTTGGATTGTCATATTTATGTAAAAGAACTTCTTTGCTAATGAAGTATGCAAAAAAACAAATTTTGATTACAAATTACTGTTGAAAATTTACAGTTGGTATTAGCACCTTCACAACAGGTGTATCATTATATGCATCAGCAGTTCTCTTACGTGGTGCCATGACGCTTACCGCAACTTACCTTGGAGATGGTATGTTCTTGCAAGACGAGGTATTTCGCGTTGCTAGCCCTAACTAGAAAAAATTTATTAAAAATATTTTTTTTATCTATTGTTTTGATTTTTCCAGTAAATATATCTAACAGTAATATAATCATAAATACAGAATATCAAGAAATTCTGAAAAAATTTTAATTAAAATCTAAATGCAAAATAAAATTTGACTCGCCTTGATGAAATGTTGTGAAAAACTTAATTAAACCTATATCTAAACATGCATATAAAATATATGATTAAATATTATAGTATAAAAAGATTCAGAAAGTAGACAGCTTGTGATAATCTAGTCACTTTCATTAGTTATGAAACACATTTTCAGGTTGAACTTTTGAATTCCACCCGAGCAGAATAGTTAATCCTAAGAATCCCCTCATTTTTGTCACATCTACAGGAGTATGTTGATTTTGGATGAAGATGGATTTTCACTTATCTTTTGTTCATAGAAATTATTAGTTTCTTCAACTGCTTTGTTCATTAGATTATCGAAAATAATTCAGTTTTATTCACATAACTTTGAATTAAGTTTACTTGATGCAATTCCAAAGAGATCGTGTTTGTGATGGAGCAACTGCTGTTCTGCTGAACTGTAAGGTGAAAGCAAAACAAACTTCCAATTCAGTCTTGGAGAAAATTTCGGTATCAAAATCGCTATTCTCGCTTAAATCTAGAGTTAAAATAGTCGCTCATGGGCTCGAATGGACACTGATGGAGTTTACAGTTTGAATAAACTCTTTTTCTGTTAAAAACTTCTTTCTCTTAGACATCGCACTATTAGTTTTAACTCTCTTACCCAGGGCAAAAAACTTAGGTCTGCTATCTGAAGAAGATCAAACTGAATACTAACCCGAATTCCTAACATAACATAACAGTGGTGGCACTTCCTTCTTATAAAAAGAAGGAAAAGAGCTTAGGCAATGTTGCCCATTAATCTTCCGCCATTTGAACATTTAAAACAAAAATTTTAAATGGTTATTCCCATGTAAGGTAAAAAGTAAATAAGATCCCAAACTGCCACCAAATAAATAATATTAGTAAAAGATCCTATCTCTAAATTCAGTGGGGTCTGTTAAATCGTTAAAACATCCCAATTGGGTGAAAAGCCGATTCAATCCCTCCCAAACCACGAAACGCCAACTCTTGATTAAACAAGGGTGTGATGGTTAGTCTGAAAAACAAATTAAATAAGGAACGACAGAGGTACTTCCTTAATAGCCAAGTGGCCAGATGGTGTATATAGATTTGATATCTGTATTTATATTCCAAAACACAACTGTGAGAAGGAATTCCCTGCATAGTTTCTTTTACCAAAAAAAAAGGAGGGGTGGACTCACAGGCCATCTCATTGCTTGTTTCTTGTGGTTTCAAATTTACCTTACCTGTAGGTGTTTAGGTGTTATTCACCTTACCTGTTGTGTCTGGCATAATAGCACTATTGAACCCTATTATGCCAGACAGCCCTTTGTATAGAAGGGCCTGATCAAAGCTGATGTAGGAAAACCCAAGGAATTTGTTTCTAGAGCCAGAAAACACCGGACATCGTCCCAGGAAGTAAATAAGTGTTTCCTCTTCTTCTCCACAAACCGGGCAGAGAGGAGATTCGACAAGACCACATTTGTTGAGATGCTTGGCCAGATAAGCAATACAATTTGAATTACCTGGCATAAGTTAGTTCTACTGAGGTGTATGAGTTTACCTGATAAGTTAAGTGTACCGAGTATCAATTTACAATGAGCACAGTCTGGTAGTTTAGACCGTATATCATCATGTTCATTCTTTATCCAGCTTCTTACTTCTTTTTTAACAGTTTGATATGAAACTGGGTAAAATGGTTCTGGGCCAAACATGAGTATAGTTCGACTGTCTCAAACGCAGCCCTGGCTGGCATTCTGCCAAAACACATAGACTCGTCCAAAAGGGACATTCTTAGTTGCTGCGACGTGAAAAGTCACGTGAAAGTCTTCTCTTCTCCGGAAAGAGATATGTCGGAGGGAAAGAAAGACCCCATCCTTCCACCCTATTTTGAGAATAATTCGGTCCGAATAGCACTTGCGTGTTTTCGCTCATGGTCGAGGATGAGGCGGTCGAACTATAGTTGCGAAGCATCTTTAGCTACTTTATCGACTAGTTCATTTCCAGCAAAATCACAATGACCTGGAACTCAACTAATAGTGTTATGGGCCTGAGCCAGAGAATTGAGATCTTGAGTACAGTTCAAAACACAGTTTTGCAATTTAACATAATTAGGCAGGGCAAGGATAGCAGATTGGCTGTCAGAGAGAATATATATGTTCTTGTTAACTGTATTTTTAGCTAAGAGCTCCCTGGCAACCATATTGATCGCCAGATCCTCAGCTTGGAAAACAATTGTTAATTTACCCAGGTATAGATGAAGTCTAATGATATCTCCGGATCTCTTGGTTCTTATAATAGCTCCAGCTCTAGTGAAATTGGATTTTGATCCATCTGTGTAGCATTCAATTGATCCTGTTGGGATTAGGTCAGTTAGAGATTCTATCTCATTCCTTTTTGATATATAAGTTGAGAATAGTTTATCTGGAACTATTGTTTTAGTAATTGCATCCTTGGGCATATAGGGATCTCATTGCCCAAGTGCAGGCATATGTCAGTGTGGCTTCTCAGCTGGCTTTTATGACCAAAACCTGTCCTTTTTCACCATGTGCCATTTTTATTCAACCTATACATGGCTGCAATTGCTTCTCCACTCGAGCAGTTTCAAGGGTGGACTTTGCAGTAAAAATCATAATGCGGCAATTGTTTAAAGCCCCACTAATGCATAGGCAAGCAAGTCTTTGCACCTTCTGTAAAATGTTTACATATGTGCTTTTGTTAATAACATTGATCCAGACCACGCATCTGTAAGAAAGCATCTGGCTGGACTATGGCAGTATAAATTCATAGAATAGATTTGGGGTTAAGGCCCCATTGTTTGCCAACGATTTGTCTGCAAAGTATTAGTACATTTGTGGCGGTTTGTGCCTTTTCTTTTGTATGGGTGATCCATGTGAGTTTACTGTCTAGGTAACATCCTAGGTATTTAACGCATTCCTTACGTCTGATAATCTGGTTACCCAGATACAAATCTGCCAGTTTCCATTTCCTGTTCCACGTGAAAACTATGACCTCTGATTTTTCATCAGAGAAAGATAGGCCATTTGTTTCATCCCAGTGTGATACTTTATTCAAGATTTGCTGAGCTTGATTGTGTAGGGTTCCAATATCGAAACCCTGTAGTAACACAATAAGGTCATTTGCCTGTGAAAGGCCAGGTTCCTCCTGTAGAAGTACTAAGAGTGAGTTAAATACCAGGTTCCACAGGAACGGAGAAAGAATACCGTCCTGTGGACACCCTTTAGTCATCTCTCTCTTTACTTCACAGTCAGTTAGATTAATGCGGATATTCCTGTTTTTAATCATAAAGATGACCCATCTAGTTATCATAGGGTGAATATGAGTTCCAATGAGGGCTTTATGTATTTCCTCGAAGCTGATGTTATCAAAGGCTCCTACAATATCCAGTAGAATCCCAATGGCAAAGTGTCCGTCTATAATTTTTTTTTATTATTATTTATTTATTTATTATTCTCCACACCAGTTGGTGTAGGGCCGACTCAGTGGAGAAGACAGGTCTAAAATCGTGTTGGTCTAAGCCAAAAATATGGTTCAGATTGTTTGATCATTCTAAATGAGTTTGGTTTCTCATATGTATCTTTCCCTGGTATGGAGAGAAAAACACCTCATGAAGTTTCTCCATACCTTAGGAACATATCCTAAATCCAAGCTGGATTCGAATATGTCCACGAAAATGTGGCCAAAAATGTCCCAGCCTTTGTGGAGCAGAATTGGGTAAATGCCATCGTTCCCTGGAGATTTAAGGGGAAGAAATACATCTAGGGCCGCTTTAGCCTTTTCGAAGTTCACTATTGTTTTAGCAAAATCCAAATCTGATGGATTATGAAGGAGTTCCAATAAGTTTTCATGGGGATCATGGGGTTTCAAGAAAACTTATTGGACTCCTTCGGACTCCAATAAGTTTTCTTGTGTCCCCCGATGAAAATTCAGCATGGTCGATAGTGTATCCAGAGGGTTTATAGTATAACTGCCATCTGGTTGCATAACCAAGGAGAGTTGAGATTCCTGAGACCTCTTAAGAATCTTATGTATTCTGGCAGTCTCATGGTAGGACTGAATATCTGTGCAGAAGGATCTCCATGAGTTGGATTTGGTTTTCCTGATTTCACTTTTAAATTTCCTTTGTAGGATTTTAAAGTTAGACCAGTTAACTTCAGATTTATTTCTGACTGCTTTCCTGTGAGCTTTCTGAACCTTTAGGCAGAGGCTTCATTGGTCCACCAGACTCTCTTACTAGAAGAGTACTTCCTTCATTTGAGAGAGCATGGTGCATGATAGGATTCAATAATGATATTTGTCAGATTGTTTGCTTGGATATCAAGCTCTTCGACTGAGCAATTATTGTCTAAAGCCTGAAGGTAAATGACATTAGAAACCAGGGAGTCCTTATAAAGGTTCCAATTTGTGTTTTTAATGTTTCTGAAAAATTCAGCTGGAATTTCATCTCTAATACGAAATTGTATAAGGCGATGGTCTGAAAGTGAGGGATTGTCACTTACGTGCCAATTCTCAATAAGATTATAGACACCAAATGAAGTTAGTGTGAGGTCAGTGACCTTTTCTCTTCTTCTGTTGACAAAAGTGGGGCGATTTCCCTGTTAACCCAAGTTAGGTTGGTGTTCATTGTAAGTTCCATGAGTTTTTCTCCTCTAGGATTGGTATCAAACTGCCTCATGATAGGTTTGTGAGCGTTAACATCACCACCAATAATCATAAGAATATTGTTGATTTCATAGAAACTCACAAGATCTATAAATTCTTGCGGAATGTTGAGGTCATAAGCTCTGTAAACAGGGCAGAAACAAATGTTTGCTCTTAGTGAACTGTTTATGTCGTTGGTTAAAACAGCAATCACATCCTCTGATGTGAACTGAGATAATTTCATAGCCTTTATATTTTTAAAAATTCAAATGCTAGTTCTAGGTCTTTTATTAGGTCCTTCTGACGAAAAGAAGTGTGCGTTTATGGGCCTACCAAGGATTTTACCCTTGTAGACCCAAGGTTCTTGAATTAAGACAACAAAAAGTGTCTTGTTTACCTAATTGAGCAGCTAAATTGTATGAAGCTGCTCTGCTACGTTGCAGGTTTAGTTGACTAACATTAACCATTAAGACAGGTTAAATGAGAGTTAAGAATTTATCCTGAAGGATTTTAGGAGAGACTTAGTTGAAAGCTGCCTCCATAACCCATGACTTACCTTGAAGTCATGACTGGGAAAACCTATTCAAAGGTCTTCCGTTAAGCCTCCAAAGAAAGCTATGGTTCTGACTCCTTTTCAGTCTCCCAGTCTTCCAACAGCTGTCTCCTCGGAGGATCCTTGGGTGGAGGAATTGACTTACACTGTAGTCTCGGCTCCTTCAGTTGTACAGAGCCACGGGTGCCACAGTAAAGCTTGAAGTTCTGGGCCTCCAGGTAATCCATGAGCTCAGGATCCACTCCCAGCACCAGAGTGTTACATCCATCTCCAGGGATGACTGCCTTGATGGTGATCTTCTTAACATCCAGGCCCTTGTTGCAGGCTTCGAGGAGCTTGATGGTATCTTTTGGTGACCTGTTACCAGGAAACCAAGCAAAAAATCTCTTCAGGGGGGGGGGTCTGTCTCCGAGAGCCTTGGTGTAATAGCCTGGGTGGTTTTCTTCAGGGCCAGGTAGATCATTAATCAGGGTCTTTAGGATGTCCACAGTCTCCTGGTCTTCACACGCAATGTTGAGTCCATTCGGCTGCAGGACTGTCTTGTGGACCCTACAAGTGGTGATGGAGCCGTCAATAATTCAGTCATCAATCGCAGAATTGATGAAATCCGCATCCGCTGATGTTATGTTTCTGGAGTCATCGTTGCAGACGACCCGCAGAGTGATTGCCTTCCTCACAGCTTGACTATAAAGCCATCATTTCTTGAGGAACATTTCGGGGTGTCGTCAGCAATGCGTCCTCTCTTACGAGAATCTTCATGCTTGGAAGACTCTTTCACCAATTTGGAGGTCACTCCAGAGGTCCCAGCTTTAGCTGTTTTCTCCCTCGCCCCCTTCTCCCCAAAGATCAAGATCCCTTCCAGGGCCCTCTACAGTTGTTTCCGCTCCTTCTGGCATTGTCTGTTTTCTCTTCTTTTATTTACAACCTCCATCATTGGTGACTGGTCATTTGCTTGCGCATCTGACACAGCACTTCTGACAGAAGAGTTAGAATCCATTCCCACTGGGTTCAAGACATCTGCGGCCGAAGGCACATTCACCCCTTCACCAGCAGTTATGGTTACTGTTGTCTTAAAGAGAACAGTGTCCGCAGCCAAAGGTACATTCACTCCCTCAGAAGCTCAGAAGGAGCTACAGTGGTTAAAGGGGGAAGGTTTAGAGGATGCGTTTTTATCTGATTCTATTTTTTTGACATCCATCTTGGTAGTTGATTGAAGAAACGGGAAGAAAAATTCCTTCCAATTTTCTATGAGCCAGTTTGGTGGGGCTAGCCCCGGATTCAGCAATCAGCAGTGACCTCGGAAGACCCCCCCGCCTTCCATGCAGGACCCCACACAGGCACCACCTAGGGGCCCCCCCCGCCCCGCCCTGCCATGCAGGACCCCATCCAGGCACCACCTGGAACTACAAGGCAGGCAAGATTATACACCAGCTGATAAAGTAGCCAGGACATGCTGGTTAGGCTGTCCAGGGCTCTTGTACTATCTGGCAGCCTAAGACGAAAAACTCAGTTTTTCACCTGTATCTTCTACATGGCTGCTTCCTCCAAGACCCCTCCTCTCCAGACCAAAAGGTCCTCGGAATTTCAGATCCTCCTTCCGAGCGCCGGTTTTCCCAGAGAGGAGCGGTCTGTTGGGTCGTCATAAGATTATTCATCATCAGACCGAACCTCATCCCACTAAATCCCAATATGCCACAGGACTTTGTGGCAGTTACCCATTTAGCACGACCGAGAGGGCACGTGTGACTAAGGATGATCACGGATGTGGGCAACATTACCCCCCAACCCGAGTTACGACAAAGTGTATTAAAAATAAAATTGTATGCAAAGCTATAAATTAAGATTTTTATTTATCTATGCTTTTTTGCTTCTTATTCTTGAAATTTATTTGTACCATATATATTTCATTTGTTGATCTGCATGCAGAGGCATTGTACCCCATGTTCACTATCTGGGACTTATGTAAAGAAAAAAAAAAGATAAAATGCATAAAATGTTATTTTTAAATAGTAATTTTTTAAATTTCTACCGAGGAGGGATGTGTTCTCCATTGCAATAATAAGTGCTTCATTATCTAGTTCATTAATGATCAATTTGATGCACTGAATTATGAGATAGAATCTAACTCATTTATGACTTCAGCAAAATTGAATCTCAGAGTCGATAAAATCATTTTCACGATCCATGCAATCCTTATATTGCTTGCCATTAATTCATGTCATACTTCGCATATATTTTCTGTAACATATCTGATGATAACTCTTCTAAAGTTCCATTAAGCTAAGCCTATTATCACCTTTGTAGGTTTAATAATTTGTAAAGAAAAGTGTAGTGCAAGTAATAGGTCTGTGTCACAGTGATATTTGATCCATTGATTGAATCAATAACATCATATATGGTGGAGGGAAAATAATTCATACATTTAAATCACAGATAGCAACTGGATGAGCTGATGCATTATCTATGATAATAAAATCTTAAAATCTGATTTTTTTTTTCTATGCAGCAACATTTAGGGTGAATAGAATTGCTGAATCAATCTTCAGATAAAGCTCTTGTGACCCTTGTTTTTTTATTTGAATACCACAACAATGAGAGTTTATTTTTTGATAAATTTAAGCACTTTGTGATTTTCTGCACAGTACACAAACATCAAATGCATTTTGAAATTCTCTGCTTTGTTTTCACATATTAGTGTGAGATGGTCTTTTTTCATAAAATTTTATATTCAAGGCTTGGCTTTTTGTTCACTGCTCTAAAAATATGTGCCAGTAATTTTTTACAGAATAAACATCCATTTATCAGTGTTTTAATATTTGTTTACATTTATAGCCACCATTTTATATATAATTTCACTTATTTTCTTAATTTTTTTATTTTACTTAATTTATTCAAGTATCTTGAAACAATCTCTTTATCTGCACTGGCGGATTCACCAACACTCTGAATGCTGTGAATATCAATTCATTGCTTAAAATGGCAAAACCACCCATAACTCATAGTAAAATTTTCACTGGTCCCCTCACCTTCATTTTCTGTATCATCAGTAGTTTTCAAATCATTGTAAAGATTTGACCTGAATTTCCATTTGACTAAGTGGAAGTCATTTAAAATCTTGAATCCATGTGGGTAATAGCTAAGCCATGTTTACTGCTGAAGTGCTTCTAGCTTTAGTCACTACTTCTGATTAATAAAAAGGGCATAACCATACCCTGTGATTTATATTTATCTTTTGCTTTAATAAGTTTCTATACTGGTTATATTTCTATTCCTTTTTTATGGTTCAGTAACCTTAACTCACAAATAATGTACTTTTTTTATGAAACTTGATTACATAGGGCTTTTGTTCTAAAGCGAGTCGCATTTCTTGGTGACATAATAACTTTCATTACCATAATCACTGGACACATTTTCTTTTTGTACCCATTATTATTATTATTTTTTTTTTTTACATGGACATTACAATTTAACTATCACAAATGAACTTCGCTGTAAATTTGCATATCAAAAACTGATAGAACTTAATTCAGCAAGTTCACAAATCTCCATTGGTTATTTCTTCTACTAAGCTTGCACATAAAGGACAGCAATTGACTGCAATCAGAGTGATGTATTTCAGTTGCTTTATGCTTAGAATTTTGAGCTGTGACAGCTTTAGATATTGTCAAACTGAGATAAAATCCAATGCAGAGCATGTCCCTGTCAGTGCTCTCCCCATTTTCTTTACTGTTGTCTGTCAGAGATTAAAAACAAAGGGCCTGAGATAAGTATATACATATACTACATGGGAATCTTCCAGAAAAAATTTTAATTTGTATCATATTCCATAATTTTAAGACAGCATAAAAATAAAATGCAAGAAAGACTTGACTGCATAATGAGGAAAAACTAGTCATTTATGTGTTAAAAATAATTTCGTTTTCTGACTTATTAGAATTTACCATATATGAAATGGCAGTAGGATTTTAAAATTAGAAAAAATGATAAAAAAAACTGCCCTTGAATTTAAAGCTACAATGTAATTTTCTTTTTGAATTTGCATCAAATATAAACTACTTTTCCATAATTAGTGAGTGTGGATAATAAGAAAACTTAAAATATGGCCAGACATGATGTGATTCAACACAGTTTCTATCAAACAATTTAATTAAATTGGGAAAATGTGAGTGCAGAACCATCGAATAAACTGTTATCAACATTTGTAATCATCAGCACATTGTGTAGGATGTAAGCAAAAATCTATCATTGGGATGTAGGAAGTCAATGGAATGAATATTAAAATATTAGTTTTGAATTAAAGCTTCATCTTAATTTTTTCTTTTAAAAATTTGAATAAAAAGCATGGCTTAAATTCAAAGTAATAAAATGTTTTTATTCTGTTCAATTAAAATTTTGTTAATTTTGAAAATTTCAAACTGGACTGTAGTAAAGCTGGATTATGGGAAGTATTGTATATTTCCTTTAAATGTATGTTTATATGTACATAAGTAATTGAGAATTTGTTGCAGATATATGGTGGCATGCGTGGTATGAAAAGTTTAGTTACTGAAACTTCTCATCTTGATCCTGAAGAAGGAATACGATTTCGTGATCTAACCATTCCAGATTGCAGGGAACAACTTCCAAAAGTACCTGGTGGTGAAGAACCTTTGCCTGAAGGATTATTTTGGTTGTTAATGACTGGTGATGTGCCCACTGATGAACAGGTACTTCATGTTGTTTCTAATTTAAGTACTGTATTTGTTGTTTGTTTGTTTAGGAGAAAGAAATTCTCATTATAACTGAGAAATTTTGCACACAGGTAAAACATTTGTCAAAACAATGGGCTGAACTTGCAGATCTTCCGTCTCATGTTGTCACAATGTTGAATAACTTCCCATCTAATTTGCATCCTATGTCACAGTTTAGTGCTGCAATAACAGCTTGCAATACTGAAAGCAAGTTTGCAAAAGCTTATAGTGAAGGAGTGTCTAAAGCTAAATACTGGGAGGTAGGTTATTTTTGTTATTCATTTAAAGACAGAAGAGTACTGTTCTTTTTCAAACATATTTCTAATACAAATATAACTTTACAGCTGACATTTGATGATGCCATGAGTCTTATTGCAAAACTCCCTCCCATTGCTGCTACTATATATAGAAATTTATATCGTGATGGTAGTAGCATAGGGGCAATAGATGTGAATAAAGACTGGTCTCATAATTTCACTTCAATGCTGGGCTATGAAGATCCTCAATTTACAGAGCTTATGAGATTATACCTTACAATACATAGGTTTGTGAGTTATTATAAGTACCTTCTTTTTATTAATAATGTAGCTTAAAGAATGTGTTATTATTTAATTTGTGTTAATATTTTTTTAATTGAATTTGTTTTACAACTAGTGCTCCCATGTTAAATTTGACAGCAAACTTTTTTAACATGCAGATTATTCAAAAATAGTGGCTACAAGTTTTATTTCTTTGAGATTTGATTCTAGCCCTATATGTATGAGCCATCAAACTAGGATAGAAAATTGTATGAGAATAATTTCAACACTGGAAAGGCTTCTTAATTCCCTCTCTGCAGTGGGTCTATAGATCATAAATTCTCATTATTAAAATGTCCGTTATTCTTTAATGACTTAAGTATAAAACTCTGTGGAAGTTTTATGTGTATAATTCAAAGAGATTAGGGTGATTAATACTTTTGTAGGGCCAACTGCAAATTAGTTGATATTTATTCAGTGTGCTGTTTTATGAATATGGAATCACCAGTTACTGAAGCAAGCAAATTTTGTTTTGACTTTTTAACTAAATCTGAGTGAAAAATCTCAATAATTTACTGAATGATAGGCTTTAAAAAGAGATCTAAATCATTCAATTTATTCTTGAATATATCTTTGAATTTTCTATGAAAGTGTTTTTGCATATCCACTTGCTTTAATTAAGAAAACACACTAATTTATGATTTAAAATTAGGTAGTGAGATAGGTAATCGTTAAGAAAAGAGATGTTAGATTGTCATTGAAACTGATAATTTTATTTGAAATTTATGCCAATCTAAGATTGCTTTATTTGTCTTATTTAAGTTAAAATATTTCAGCAATTATACTTTTTATTGCTTGGTGTTGTGCAAAAAGTAGTCTTCCACATGTTGAAGCATCTTATATATATATATTTCCATTGAAAATCCATGTTTTGGTATCTGTATTTTAAGGAAATGAAGCTTGTAGCCACTTTTCTTGAATAACTTATTAAGATACGTACGTACTATCCCTTCAGATGCAAAAGTTGGCTACCATCAAAAACCCCAGAAGTTATCAGCAATCCACTCAAAATCCCAATTGTTCCTGTGGCATTCTGAAGGAACTGCCTCTTTATATAATCAGTATTCTACCAGCTTCTTTTTTGCACTTCGCTAAAAGGCTTTTGTAAATTTCTACTATTTTATTAAGTCAGCTTTGTCTCGCAATCTTAATGATTGTACTGGAAGCTCTGATTAAAATGCTGTAAGTACAAACTTCCCACAGATAATTTACTGTTTTGTCAGCCACATTCAGCTCATCATATCATGTCCATTAAGTTTTTTTTTTTTTTTTTTTTTTTTTTGTTTATGGTAGGATCTCATAACTTTAATTAACTGCCTACTGTTCTGTAGAAAAAGATCTGAAATTGTTGTCATTCTTTTTTTTTTCTTTTTCTTTCTTTTTTTTTTTTTCCTTTTTCAAAATGAAAAAAAAAGTACAACAGTTAAATCATACCCTTGTTTATAAAAACAAAAGAAGGCTTATCACAAATCAATCAATTTTACATCAAACAAAAGTTCAGATGTTATGAATGTGTTGGTACATCACAGCTTATCCATAAGTAGTTGTAAATTGTACTGCATGGCAAGAGTTTCATGCTTGGCAGGATATTACATTAAGTACCCTTATTAAATTAAACTCCTTGAAACATTGCAGCATGCAGTCGGGTGAACTGTTAAGATTAAAAAATATATTGGAATGCTTCATCGACTAATTCTGGATATAGAAAAGCAAGGATTTTCATATGGAAGAAGAACTGTAATCACTTTTGGCATATCCTCTTCCTGAAGTCATTATGTCATAGTTGATTGGATTCCTTTTCTTTCGTGTTTTTTTTTTACATTATTTATTTTTGGTTTTTCTTGTGTTGGTTTATTTTAATTTTTCTTTTTACATTTTCAGAATTCTAATTCTACATTTAAAAGTTTTTTGAAATTTATTTATTTTAATTTCAGTTTTTGGTCTTTGTGATAAATTGGTTCTAAATTTCTTTCGTTATGTATTTACTGTTCAATTTTGAGCTGCAAAATGCAGGAAAATTCTTGAAATGATTTTATGTTTTTCTTCATAATTTTTTTTCTTTTTTTGTTTATATGTATTCCTTTCATATTTAGAATATGTGATGTTTTAGTAGCTAAAGCAGTTTCCTTTTACCTATGGAAATTCTGCTTTATAATTAATTACAAGCATTACTATTGTATTCTTTGAACCACATTTTGCAACATATCTTTAAAAAAAATCACGTTAACACTGTAGCATCTGCTTAGGTTCTTAATTACTTTCTTGTACAAAGTAAAAAAAAAGTATTATCATGAAAAATTTCGGGTATTTCAACAAAAATATTCATTTTGACTCTTCCTGAATACATCCGAACGATGTTTTTGCATGACATCTATATGTACAAGCAAAATAAAGGACCTTTTTCCCCCTAAATGGATTATAAAATGGATTCAGAAGAGATTTTTTCATGAAGCTACTGCATACCTACATATGTATATACCTGCATAACTCAAAAATGAGTAGCTATAAAACATTAAAATTTTGTAGATGGGACTGCTATGACATCTAGCTGAGGACCTCCCTTTCGTACTGTAGTCTGCCACATCAAACATATATAAGTATACAGAGGGTGTTTACACATTTTTGTAATGATTCTGATTTTCTCTGTGAATTTAAATATTAATTTAAAAATACAAACATGACTGCCATCAAATTGGAATAAGGTTTACTCATTGTCTGCAGCATTTAAAATATTCTTTTCTTTAAAATGCCACTGGAAAATAAACAATGGTTCAAAGGCTATATTTCTTACGCTGTCAAAAGAGCAATACCCTAATTCAGTTATTTAAAAAAAAAGATATGAAAAGCACAAACATCAAAGTTTACATCTGACTGTAAAAGGGCAAAAAGTGCATGCCCAACAAAGGTATGTACTGCTCTTATTAGATCTAAAGTCACATCTCATATTTTAAAGGAAAATCCAGCCCCTGAATGAGCTATTGCAAAATCTTTAAATATCTTTGTAGGAACTTTGAACAAAATTACAAAATCTGATTGAAAGCTAAAGAAAAGGGGGGGAAAATCTGGAAGTTTTCAGATTTTAAATTACATCCAAAGGGCCATTTTTTTAACATCTTGTGTGTTACCTTTATTTATTGAATGTCATGTTCTTCATACTTAAACCATAAAATTCAGTTCAAGAGAAATATCACAAAATAATTTTAAATTGAGCCTATTGTTAGAATTTCCGACACACAGTCTCACACGTTGGAGATAAAAATGTTTTCTTGTGTATAGCATTGCCATTGCTTGCTTTGAAATCTTTGATTTTGTTAATCAAAAATTCGTTAAAGTTTTATAAAATATCAAATCGATAATAAAACAAATTTCAAATTTGGCCTTCCAGATGCCTATATTCACAGTAGGATTATGTCATTCAACATTGGATGGCTCTAGGTACCGTAGTTTTATCACAATGTGAGAAAGATACATACATTTATGCAGATTCTTCATTATTTAATTTCTTTAAATATAATACAGGGTGATAATATTTAGTGGCAACAATTTGAAAAGGAAAATGGGCATTCAGAGTGAACCGATGCAAAATTGCAAAACAAAAACAATAGTCCTTCAATGACAAAGCCCCTTTGGACTTATGATATTCATCGTGTAATGTTGAAACGTGTTTCTCAGCGTAAAACTTTGTGTATATTGCTGTATGAAAATTATTTGGCAGGTGAAAAATGGAAATATATAGTTACAACTGATGAGGTTTGGATATACTTATTTGATTGCAGTAGAAAAAGATTTATTTACTACCATAAAAGAGGAGAAAAAGACTTAATATGTTCAGAGAAAACAAGGAAAGTTTTTCTAAAGATTTTATGCTTATTACTCGTTGGTTTCTGTTATAACAGAAAACTTAAAATAAGGAAAGTAGAAAAAAAATGTCAAAATTAATTCGGATTTCTATCACAAATATATTTTAACACTTATTTTTAAAGAA
Organism: Stegodyphus mimosarum; assembly: GCA_000611955.2. Lineage (NCBI taxonomy): Eukaryota > Metazoa > Arthropoda > Arachnida > Araneae > Eresidae > Stegodyphus > Stegodyphus mimosarum. The sequence continues at coordinate 39,596 of KK120955.1, forward strand.
GAAATTCCGTCTATTTATCCAAGCAATCGTCACTGTGTTAAGTTCCATCAGGATAAGGCTCCAAGCCATACCTCTAAATCTTTTGTTCTAATTTTTGAAAAAATTGCGAAATGAAACCGGAACTGAAGCCATTTCCTTTAAATGCATCCCGCCCAAATCCTCTGATGTGTCTCCTATGAATTACTGTGCATTTGGACTTTTAAAAGTGGCCTCCCAAAACATTGGACTCTGGAAGATTGGGAAGGAGGAATGGAAAAAATCAACCTTGATGTTTTAAGAAAAGGATTGATAGAATCTTGGAAATCAAGATGTAATATGATAGTTCGACAAAAGGGCTATCAAATTGAACATATCAGAAATTGAAATTCTAAGGTTTTTTTTTTTTAACATATAAATTGTTACAAAAATGTGTGAACACCCTGTATATATACCCACTCTGTTATCTGTCTTGGAGAGCTCAGTTTCTTTTTTATTTTTATAAGATTGCAAATTGTGCATTTTTTGCTTTAAAAGGAATTGAATTATTATTGTTCTCATGTTCCGGTTAAATTTTTATGCCTTTTGTTAATCTGCATGCAATAGTTGTAGAGTTGGCAACTATCCAGGAAACTCCTGATTTCCAGTCATTCTCACACTAACCCAATTTACAACATATTTCTCCCAACTTTTCTCTTCTTCTTAAAAGTTCTTGTGATTTTTGTGTAGCTTGGCTTAATGCTTCATTGCACACAAAAAAAAGTGATTTGGGGCATCTGAAAGTACTTTTTCTCAGTATATCATAAAGAAGAACAAAATCATTTCATCAGTTAGAAGTTATGGCATACATTGTGAGTCAGAGTGCATGCTTCCGAAAACGTCGTGTTCCAGTTCTTCAATGGGCATAGAGCGCCGCTGTGTATCATCTGGCATACATTAGCCAGTGAGCATAAAGCAAGATTAGGGGTTGTTATTTTGTTGATCTTACTACTGAGTGGTGCAAGCACACGTTTTCGAGAAATAGTTTCAGAAATTACAATCTTTTGTGTCAGTTATGTCTGCAAAAAAGAAAAAATACTTATATACTTTTAAAAATTCATGCACAGATAACTTTCCTACCTCTCCCCTCCTCCAGGTAAGCTTTCAGAAATGGGTCTGTTCAAATTCTTATAATTTTATTGCTGTTGATTTGCAAGCCACATTTTATTTCATAATGGTTATTTTTTTAAAGCGTTTTCTGCTTATGTTTTTAAAAGTAGTTATATTATGTGGATCAAAGCTGAATAACCTAATTTTTTAACTTATATACACTTCAGTATAATATTCTACTTGACCAGTTCACAGAATGGAATTTGTGCTTTTCATGTCTTGAAAGTGCAATTGAAGATATGTATTAGATATATATATAATGTTGTTCTAGCATATGTATTTTGATACAAAATTGGACTTTTTTTAAATCACATGCTGATTTTTCCCCCATATTTTGATTCACTAACTCAAATTATGCATATACACTGAGTTTTGAAAAATTTAGTGAGAAATTTACCAGGTGATTCAAGAAAGAATTTCTGTAGCCAAGAGTAATTAATTCACGTGGCAGACTTCTCAGTTTGTATGAGCCTTTTCGCTTTCCCTTCATTTTTTATGGTCAGGATGAAAAAAAAAAAGATTTGTTCCTTCTTTCTTGCAAATATTTTTACTTTATATAAATTTTTCATCTGCAGTTCTTATTTATTTATTTATTTATTTATTTTTAAGAAAAAGTTCTTTGATTATATAAGTTGCATGGATAAAAATTTAATTTCTTCAAGTAATTATTTTAAAATTACTTTTATTTATTCAAATTCTGTACTTTAAGAATATTTGTACATATGTTTTTTTTTTTAAAATTCATTTTATTTATTTGAATCACATTCCCCCTTTCGAAAGACTACTTTGTGACCTGTTATTCATCATGCTCCCTTTAAAATCTGCATACTGCATTAAAAGAGAAAATATAAAAGATGGTTAATGTGTCTTTCAGTGTGCCATTCAGAAAAAATATATAAATGAGAAAGATGTGTAATCAACATTTTAATTTAGAATGATACGCATGTGCATAATATTCCACTGTTGTACACAGTTTTATCATTTTGACATTGCTTTTCAAAATTTTATCATCCTACTTGTAATTCGTTAAAATATCATTCAAGTTCCTGAGGAAGTTAAATATTTTTCCTTTTTTCAATAATTGCAAAAATCAAATAACATAACAAAAAATTTTTTAATATACACTGGTGTGCAAAAATTAAGGACGAAGTCGAAAAATTAGCATATCAGCTGAACGAAGAGGCAGAGCGGACAGAAAGACCAATCAGGAGATTAAGTAAGGTGATTACAATAGCACATGCGCAGATATGCAGGTAGACGTAATGGGGGAGTGTCTGAGTAGTATAAAGCATGCTGTCGGTGTAAGATCAGTATTTCTGGCAAAGAGATTTCACGCCGTATAGCAGTTAAAATCACACCGAGTTGCTGCCTCAGCGAGAAATGGCGAATAATCATTCTGTTAGACGACATCTGGATACTTTTACCAGAGGTCGAATCATTGGGAAGTTGGAGGAAGGCCGCAGTGTGACAAGTGTGGCTGCAGAGTTCGGAATTGCTCACAGCATTGTTTCACGACTTTGGAGACAAGTTCAAACTACAGGAACAGCTATCCAGGGGTTTAGTAGTGGTCGTCCACGAGGAACCACACCAGCAGATGACCGGTATATTGCCTTACAGGCCAGAAGAAACAGGCGGCAGACAGCGGGAGAAATCGCTAGACACACGACACAGGCGACTGGACGACCGATATCGCGTTTTACCGTGGCCAGAAGACTGCACGGTGGTGGTCTGTTTGCACGACGCCCTGTACGGTGTGTACCTCTAACGCCTGCCCATCGGAGAAGGCGTTCTCTGTGGTGCCGGGAACACCGGAATTGGAGAGACAATGAATGGGGACGAGTACTCTTTACAGATGAGAGCAGATTTAGTCTGAGTTTCGATTCTAGACACATACACATCTGGACAGAGCGGGGAACACGCAATAACCCCTTCAACATCATCAAAAGGGACTGTTTTGGAGGTCGCGGAGTTCTCGTTCGAGCAGACATAATGCTTGGTAGCCGGACCGACCTTCATATCTCCCAAGGAGGTTCGTCACCTGGGACTGCTATTGTAACGAGGTTCTTCTTCCTTACATGCGTCTTTTCACAAGGGCTATGGGTCCTCAGTTCCTCTTCATGGACGACAACGCTCCACCTCATCGCACAGTTACTGTCGAAGAGCTGTTGGAGAGTGAAGATATTGAACACATGGATTGGTCGGCAAGGTCTCTGGATCTAAATCCCGTCAAGCATGTACGGAACTTACTAGGGAGACCCGTGGCAGCACGTAACTTATCGCCAGTAACGATTCCGAAACTGCGATTGGTGCTACAAGAGGAACGAGCAGCAGTGTCTCAACAGCTCATTAACAACCACATATCCAGCATGCACAAATGATGTGAAACCTGCCTAGCAGTCAGGGGAGATCATATCCCCTATTAAAGACCGGATGTTTCTTGCTGGACACCCATCACAGGGATGTTTCGGCCTTCAGTCGCATTGCGCTCCATGCTACTTTTTCAATAAAGCTTCTTTTATCCCTCTGATTTCTCTTTTAGTAAGTGTTGCTTACATTACTCATGTCCTTACGTATTGGGGATCTTACGGTATTAAATGAGTTGATTTGGAAAGCTTTTGTGCAAAGTTATATTGAAAAAACCGTCTCGTCCTTAATTTTTGTACACCGGTGTATATTTACATATATTCCCCCTTCTTAATGCTGTTATGATACCTTGAATATTTCTTTTTAATACCTTATCTCAAGACCGTAATAATTTGAGGCATTCTGCAGATATATCCGCAATCATTTTCCTTTTAGTTTCGCTATAAATCATAAACACTTCTGAACTATTAATTTAGAAGTCAAATAACAAAAATCAGCATTATATTTTCAAATTTTCACAGGTCTAGTTTCGATAGTTTTAGCAAACCAACAGCCTCAGCTGCAAAAGTGCAAATGGATCTTGAAAATGCAACTTCTTTGAAGCAGATTTTTTGAAAACTGTTGTTTGTTTCTCCAATATCCTTCTTTCAAAAACATTTATTTTCAGTATTATAGCACAAGAATATTCAATTTTTTTCAACAGTTATATTTCCATAAATTTTGTATTTTGTCAGATTCTCCTGAAACTTTATTTGTAACTTTCAGAGAGACTGCTTTTCTTTTTCTAGACATTTTAGGTACAACTTAAGTTTAAAATGAAACCCAGAAGACAGTAGTTGAGTTAAAGCCTGCTACCAAATGATAGAGGAATAAAGTATATCCCAAACCTTTCTGGTCAACAGAATCCAGTCTTTATTTTGTCCTACCTAGTAATCTGATCTTTATACTAATAATATATTTTAAACTGTAATTTTCATAATTTCAAGACCGGTAATTGACGTATTAAGAAGCATTTTTTTTAATTATCTGTTATAGAAAAATGAGGAAAAATTTGGAACCTTTTTTGTAAGAAGGTTAATATAAAAAGTTATATTTTTCCTAAACGATGGGATATAACCAAAATTGTCAGACTCAAAGCTTAGTTTATTTAAGTACTTAATTTGACATTATGTTACGATATAGGTATATCATGTATAGGATTTCCACTTTTATGGCAAAAAGCAAAGGATCGATCTAAATGTAGTCAAGTTTCAGTAAGTAAAAACTGAAGGAACTTACCCCTCAAAAGACAAAAATTCGACTTTGATTTGGTATCAGTTTCAAACAGTATGTTTTGACATTCATTTTGACTTATGTTCGAATTTTTAGCTCTAACAACAATTCCAAGTATTTTGACTAAGTGAAGTTCAAATAATTGAAATTTTAGTGTATTTTGATTATATAGCTATTAAATAATGGGACTGTTTTACAAAAACAGAATAATTTCAAAGTTTACTACAATGATGAAACTTATTGTCTTTATGCAGATATGGCAGGTAATTAATGAGAAGGCTTGTAAAAGTCTGTTTTTGATACAGCTCTAAGAGTGGAATGTCACATTCCTTTATCTCTTCAATGTTGGGAAAAACTTTCCTTCAAAAGGACACTTTCATTTTTGGGAAGCAAAAATGAATACGAGGAGACAAATCTGTAGAAACACAAAATGACTAAGTACACATACTTATTTTCAAGAGAGAGTGGTTATGCAAAGTGGTTACTGACTAGTGTGAAGATGCATCATTGTGCAATACAGCACATTTGGAATAATAATTTCCAACTAAATAGCATAATATTAAAAACTGTCTGCTTAATTCTCAGCCATTTAAAAATCAATTACTCAGCTAACATTTACCCAACTGCGCAACTGTTTTGATACCTCAGCTTGTAAGCTAATGTCACTTAAACTAAGCATTTGCTTTAACTTTCCAGAGTGAATGATGCAGAGAGATATTCATCCCATTTTTAGCTTAGATTTTAAGCATAAAGTGAATAGAACAACAACAGGTGCAACTGACTGTTTATTTGCAGTATGACTTGGTAGTTTAAAAATTAACACATTAATAAAACTTTTCTTTTTGTGCCTGAGAATAAAATGTTTTAAGTACTTGAAAATTAAATAGTGAATTAGAGACTAATAACCTGGCTCTTCTTTAAGGTAGTCCTATCAGTGACCACGCAGATAAAGACTGCTGAATACTGGTAGTTTGTTTTGGAGTACAACCCAGGCAAATGAGTTGGTTGCATGGTTGGTTTTCATAATTTTCCTCGTGTGCAACGTCAATATGAGCCACTTTCCCTTAGAAAAGTCCTCCATAAAGGCATTCGTCCCTTAGGCAAATATCCTGCATTGTGCTTTACCATATTTAAAAGGCCTAACCAACCTAATTTGTATACATGATTTCTAAACTAACTAAGCCGAAAATTAACTAAAGACCAGTGTAGTTATCCCATCAGGAGGAATATGAGAGGTACACCATCAATGGTTGAATTGTCAACGCTGTCTTTTCAAACTTAGGTTGTCATCTCAAATATAGCTTTATTTCTGACTATTCAAATATAACTTTTTTTTCTGACTTTATTTATGAATAATCTAACTTTATTTTCTTCATTGTTTTTCACGATACATTTTTTTGCCATCATAGATATGTAAAGGATTGGTTTATATAACAGTCAATGAGTATAACTAAGAATTAGTAACTTTAAAAAATGCTTTTATGTGTATTTTCAACATTTGCTCTATTTAAAGAAGTTAGAAAGTACAATGTATTTAAATGTTGTTTTCAAGTAATTTAACATGATACAACTCCCCTTCCCTCTATGTATATTTGTATAAAAATCAATTAATTTTCTTTAATAATCTGACCTCTTGTCTCTCCGCCAGCACTCATCTCCCAAATTATCTTTACATGTATGAAATCTCAGATTTTCGAAAAATTCCGAAGTATCATTTTATGAACATGTGTGGAATGATGTGTAACATGTAAATAAAAAATTAAGAACACTGCATATGATATAAAATTATAGAATGAAACAATAAAAATGGCGATAATATATTACAAGGAGAGTTCAGAAAAGATAACATGTATGAATTTAATATGAAAATTGATCTTCTCTGACTTCTACACACATATCACAGGTTTTCATGCTGCCGGTCATATTGTTAATTACAGTTCGGCGGTTAAATTCTGCTTCTCCAGCAATACGGTCTTCAGGGCATTTACATCTCTAGGGGGAGGATATCTCTGTAGCTGTTTTTCTGAGATGGGCATTTACATAAATTCTAGATTAAGATCAGAAGATTTTGCTGCCCCATTATATGTGCTTAATGTTTTCACTGTCAAGGAATTTGTCGATTAGATTAGTGTGATATAGACAAGCATTATCAATCCATAAATAAGTCAGATCCATATGCATCTCTGAAAAGTTTTATACCATAAGGCTGCAAGACCTCATTCCAGTATCTTTGGATGATCACAGATCTGCTATTGAAAACACGTAAAGGTGTACATCCATCAATCATTATTCCCCCTTGCTATTATACCTGCATTACCAAAAGGATCACTTTCCATAATGTTCAAAGGAAGATTTTGCATTCATAACTTTCTTCAGATGTAAACACACTTAGAATCAGATGTTATATTAAACTTTGATTCATCAGTAAAGTGAACGTGGAACCATTGCTATCCTCTCCACTTCTGATGCTCTTTACACCAGTTTAAGCGATCCCTCTTTTCGCAGTGAAGATAGTGCAATGCATACTTTTGGCTTTCTGCTGTAAAGGCCTTTTTCATTAAGATTTCTCTGTACAGTTTACTATGAGACAACAATTTCAGTGGCAGCTACAGACTCTGAACTCAAATGTTAAAGCAACAGGCTTCTTTTTATGATGGGCATATATTGCCAGATATGAATCTTGAAAAGCAGCTGTTACTTGTTTATGACCTTGTCCAGGCCTTCAACCTTCTGAAATTATTTCCTTGTAGTGACTGTCATGAAATGTTCACACATCTTACTCCTTCCATAATTGTCTGTCCTGCTACTAATTACCATTGATTCTCCACTTATGCCTTTAGAGGATATGATTTTTCATATCCTCTAAAGGCAAACCATTTTAAATTATTACACTTCACTTTGAGCAAAGTGCTTGATTCACTCTCAAATGACATAATGCCTTAATTTGCATATCAGAAAACATATGATCAACTTTTAATTAGATAATACTAATTAGGCACATTTTTTAGATTATAGATTATAGATTACATTTTTTAGAATAGATTTTCTTCTAGTTAAAGTATTTTACAATAAAAGTAATCTCTACATATAATAAAACAAAGAGTCTGTGTGTCTTTCGTTCATGTTGCGAGTAAGCTAATAGACCCAGGGCCACGAAATTTGGTACATAGGTGTATCTACACAAAAGCCAGTGCACCTCGAAGCGATTTTTTCGAAATTCCAATTAGAATTTTTTTTATTTTATGTTTTGTGACCAAATCGCATCATTTTGAGACGTAATGGGCTACAGGAAAGCGAGAT
>KK120955.1:48489-88975 GCA_000611955.2 Stegodyphus mimosarum
TTTTGCTTATTCACTGTTTGTAAGATATTGAAAAGTTTTGCATGATTTTTTTGCATGAGCCAGTGCACCTCAAAGCGAGTTCGAAATTCGAATTAGATTTTTTTTTTATTATTTTATGTTTTCTGACGAAATCGCGTCATTTTAAGACGTAATGGGCTATAGCAAAGTGAGATTTCACTCGATTGAACAGTTTAAGAAATTGAAAGATTGTTTCTTTTTGCAAAGGTAAATTGTTTAATTAATATATATATATCTATATTTAAAAGGACGAGTCTTTCTGTGTGTGTAGGTGCCCTTTCGTTCGTACTGCGCGTAAGCTAATAGACCCAGACCTATAAAATCTGGTACACAGGATGCATCTAGACAAGAGCCAGTGCACATCGATTTTTCAAAATTTAAATGAGGGTCTTTTTTTTATGAAATAGTATCAAATTGATGATTTTCTCTCATTATATAAACAACAACGGCACGCAGCACTGATATCAGCACTATTGCCAACGGGAAAAATGAGGGCGATAATTCTGTGCAGTTTTTAAATTTAATGTTTCTCTTGGATATTGGACGTTTGTCTAGAGAAGACAGCAGGAAGTTGGTTAATTTATTTATTAGGATAATTAATATTTGTGTTAAGGGATATTGCATATTTCATTGTATGCTTTTTATAGGTAATGCATTTTTAACTGAATTGTTTTTTCCATTGTTTTTTGTTTCTTTTTCGATAAAATTGTTCTGCAGAGTAAAATTCTGTGCAGTTTTCAAATTTAATGTTTGGTGTTCTCTTTAGGCATTTTTCCGGTACACTTAAAAGCCAGACGAAGGCTGGCTGCGCAGCGGCTAGTTTAGAATAAATGAGAACTATCTATAGACTGTATTTAAATTAGAATACCTGCATACACACAAAATGCTGTGTGACTTCAGATCATTAGGAGAACATACTGAAGTGTACTGCAATTTTAAATCTAAAGCGAAAACAAAAGGAATATTTTTATTACAAATATGTAAGAACAGGATACTTCTGCATTTTTGTGGAAATTGGCTTATAAGACAAACACAAAAACATCCATGAAGCTAACCTGTTAATGCCAGGAATGAAATATGGTAGACTGCTCTTAACTACCAATATTTAGAGATTTTGCTTGCTCATCTATAATGTAATATGAGCTCTTGCAGTAAATCCCCCCTTTTTTTTTCGGGGGATTGTATTTTTCACCTTTATTTGCAAATATCAATTGTTCAATATTAGTGAAATGACTTTTATTTATTTTTCCATGTATGCTATTGATCATATTTAAAACCTGCTTGTTGCTCGCATAAGTATTCAGATGCTTTGAATAAACCATTTATATTGAATAAAAGCATGAAAATAAAGATAAGTTCAATATTTCATTGGATATTTTTTTAGCTAAATTACACTTTTCATACACTTTAACATGGATACAACTGATTTTTTCTTGTAAGACTGTTCCATTCTTCAGTAAGAGTTACATTTAGTAGAGCTTTCAAAGAAGGATTTTTGGATATTTCAAATACTTTTACCATCTTTAAAATATTGAGTAAATAAGTTTCTGACAGAATTTAATGTTAATTTGTGGTGTCTTGCCATCAGACATGGTAACATGAATATATTTTACTAGGTAGATAATAATTTCCAAATGCAGGTGATAATTATTGTGATGTAATTTCTTTTTTTTTTTTTTTTTTTTTTTAAAAAAAAATTGTATTCCAGTTCAAATTATTATGTGAATTAGTGATTAAACATTTTTTGAATACCTTATTTTATTTCAAAGGAAGTTTTGATATATTTATTTTGGAACAAGCAAGGCTTTAAAATAGATTAAAAAAAGTAGTATATAAAATCTTTGAAGTTTATATTTCAGTATTTATTATAGTATCTAGTAAGCAAATAGATTTCAACAATACAAGTGTCCGAAAACAAATGTGAACCTCTGTATGTTGTATTTGTTGTTTATGTTGTGTATAAGGTTTAATATTGTTGCAATACTGAAAAGTTTAAATTGGGTATTATTCATTATAGTCTTTAGTCCCAGTCTGATATAATGTTCTCAAAGCTTAAGGAATTAGGATGGGAAATTAGTATGTCTCTTTGCAGCTGACTATAAGGAGCTAGGGGAAAATTACCTTTTGTCATTGTTATTTATTCCCAAAAATGACAGAATTTTCAAAAAGGTTGGGGGGAGTTTTTAATTGTATTTGAGATAAGAGAGATTTTTGCCTTTTCTAGTCAACTAAACAGGTGTTGATTTTTCGTTTTCTGTAAAAAATCTTAGTTTTGGAAGCAAACAAGAGGTTTGAATCTTTTTCCATGAAATTAGAGTTCTGTTATTTGGGAGTTTTGAAAATTTATTGCTCTATTACTGTTGATTAAAGGATTGGTTGTCAAATTAAGCAGTTGGGTAAAGATAAATTTTAAAATTCTAAATAAGCCAATATTAACAAGGGAGATGAGTTCTTGATTTTTTCCTCTCTGGTTATGAAGGGCAAGAAAATCAATTTCATAGAGATTTTTCTGTGGATATGAAGTGAGTGTTTTTGCTCTGGGGGGGGAAGAACATGTAAGAAAAATAAAGGGGAGAGGAGCTTTTTTTTTTTTTTCAGCCAGGGAACATTGATCCCTGATTCTTGGGTGAACCATAGCATTTGTGAGTGGCCATTCTGGTTTGGAGACAGAATGGTTCATAAGAATTCATATCAACCACAGAATTTTTTGCTATGTGATGCCTGCTACCCTAGAGTGCTGGAGGAAATCATCTTCAGGATATCATGGGTCATAATTTGCGAGCCTGTGCTCTCCTTGTTCAATGTTGTAAAGCAGATTTGGCCCAGCCAAAAAAATTCCAAGTCCTCCAAATGAAACATAAATCTAAGGTATTAATGCTATGTGTAGAAGTTAGCATTAAAAATATTCACTGAAGCATTTCAGTCTGTAGGAATTTCATTAAGTTCATAATAATGAAGGATATGTATTTTTACATAAAGTGCTCTATCTAACTACAGTTTATGTGTAATAAGCAAAATTTTGTTTATTTATTCATAGTATTATTACTTAGTATTATTTAAATTATGTTTTCAGTGATCATGAAGGTGGCAATGTTAGTGCCCATACTGTCCATTTAGTTGGAAGTGCTTTGTCTGATCCATATCTTTCATTTGCTGCGGGTATGAACGGGTTAGCTGGCCCACTTCATGGTCTTGCTAATCAGGTATTTAATTATATGTTATTTCATTTTAATTGAGAAATTTTAAAAAAAAATGTGGTTGGATAAGAGGCTCCTTCTTTCTCTGAAAACAGTTTATTTAGGCAAGAACTTTCAGTAATATTTATAACATTCAGCTTGGTAATGTGGTAGTTTTAAGAAAAGAGTCCTATCTCACAAAATCTAGCATTTTGTGTGCTATGTTTATTAAATGCCTTTTCGTATTATCAATTTACCATTTCTTGTGCATAAAAACATTTTTTTTCAATGTTTGAAGACATTATTTTTTGCAGTGTGTATGTATATATATATATATATATATATATATATATTTTCATTTAATGCTGATTGTGTGTTTTTATTGAGAACTATCTTAATTAGCAGATCAAATAGAAGTAACTACTACGTAGTCAAATGTATTATATGTGACTCTCATTCTTTAATAAAAATTGTGTGCTGCATATCACAGAAGGAATCCAGAAATATTTTAAAAATAAACTTTACAACTCCTTTCTTAAAAGATTAAAGAGAGAAGAAATAAATACCTTTCATTCAAAAGTTCTTATACAAACTTTTAAGTGTAGGTCAGACAAATCATTTTGTACAATAGAAAAACACAAGGTTCCAAACACAATGAGCGACTGCTACTGTGAATGCTTTGTAAGCAAATGACTGCATTTCAGGATCATTCAAGGCATGAGCATCATCAACATAGGATGGAGAACTGATGTTATATACAGGTGCATTTTATTTGTAAGGGAGACTATATATTAAACTTCTTCTGTCTCTAACTTTGGGCACTATATGGCCTGACCCCATCTTCAGTCTTCCACAGTAGGGAAGAAGTGGGTTTGTCTGGCAGCAAAAAATCCTCCTCAATGAATTGCCCCTGCAGAGTCACCATTCCACAGAGACCATGAAGAGGAGGATGATTGCCTGAAGATTTAGCTAGTCGTGTATTGCTATATGCAAGCACTATGCAGACTATTCGTCCCTGGGGACATAACAAATCAGTGCTTCACGATGCTGAGCTACTAATTTCCCAGTTCAGGAATTTTACACCAAGTTGCTTCCCCCTCCCCGAGTAGGGACCAACAGGAGATCACTCCATTGCAAATGAAACTGCCAGATTCAATGTTTTTGTACCTTCAATGCTGAGGCTGCCTACATACAGATACTAGCCAACAACAGTCAACTCCCAGGAAAGAATATTTATTGGGAAGTAAAATCAGTAACACTAACCAAATTGGTGTGCACACCATCATCAGATGCTTGGGCATTTGTTCTAATAATTATGTGTAGCAGGGGGATTTGAAGTAAATAGTTTTTGTGGTTAAGACCGAATGACATTTTCAGCCACAAAAGAAATTATCATTCATGAAGTTGAATGCTGATAATTTAAAATATATCAATAAGCATCATCAGCAGCAGCACATTCTTAGCCTGTACTTTATCACCAAAATATAAAGTTCGTATCCATCAAAAAAGAACAAGCATTAGATTTAATAAAAGAAGAATATGCAAGAAATATTTTGTTAGCGATACATAACATTCATAATTCTTATTCCAACTTTCTGTGGAACCCTTTTTGAAAAAATAGGAAGTTGAGTTACTGACCACATTTGAGTAATAGAAATCAATAACTCTTGCGAAAGAGTGGATAGGAATAAAAGAGTTGGATATCATTAAAATGTTGAGCACAGTAAGATCTTAATTAGTAGGGATTAAAAAGGGGAGTTTTCTGCTTTTGGAATTCTACACGACATTGAAATAGCAGTTGGGAGTTGAAAAGCATCAAAACCTTTTTTCTTTTCTTTAAAACACTAAATGCACATTAGCGATGCAGATGTACTGTAATAAACTGTTTTGGAAAAACTGTGTAGATTGCAGATGAGCCATTTTTATGGTTATATATATGTAAGATAAAAAATATGTAAATCAAAATTATAATTTAAACTAACCCCTAATTCCCTTTAATTCTGTCTCTCTGTTTTAAAAATCATAATAACTTCTCTGGATTGCTTCATTTCTAGATCATTCCATTTTGCATGGCCTGCGCAGCACTGATGGCGTAATAATTGGGAATTGAAACTTTTAACTCAAACCAAAACTTTTCGTGTGCTTCCATATTGGCTAACTGGGTACTTAGCTTCTTTCTGTGCGCTGCTTGGTCGCTATTTCGTTGTGTGCACTTTCTATCGCAGTACTTTCCAAAATGTAAATTTCCTTGAATAGGCACGACTAGAGTGCCAAGTGATTGTGGCCATGAACATCAACTGGAAAATAAAAATGGAATTAAAACAACCTCGACTGCAAGTTTCTTTATCTTATATAGATGTTATCCATCGACGCTGCTCCAGCTTTGCCTTTATTATTATTACATTTATTTTTAGTCGACAGGATGGTTTCCAGTAGCCTGAGACTTCAATGGAAAATTATTCAGTTCTTCAAATCATTGTTTTGTGATAAATTCAAAGGCAATGGGAAAGAAGTGAATCATTAAATTTATTTTTTCAGTGTTTAAAAAATGACCTATCAATCTTCTGCTGTGGTGCTTTGCAAGTGCCTCAAAAAATAATCACGAGTAGTGTTTACAGAATGAAAGTAATCTCTCGATAATTCCAGAAGTCGAATGTCCTACAAAAAAGTATTTGCTCTTCCAATTTTTCTAATAGTACTTCGTCAATCGACAGCTCAAAAATTATTATCTTTGTGTGAATTTAACTCAGAAACGAGACAAAATTATTTAATATGCTGCAGATTCTATACATTTCATTTCAATTTTGCCTTAAATTTCAGCAATTTGATTGTGCTGTTTTGCAAAAATGTGGAATTCTTGTTCAGTAACTTTACTAATTTTTCGTATGTTTGAGGAAATTAAGTAATGAATTTTAAGCTAAATTATTTTTAGGGAAGGATATTAAGGCAAATAATTATAATTTTGAATTGTTGATAAGAATTTTTAAGTGAATGAAATAATTATGAAGAATTAGTATAAAATATGATAAATAGTGTTTTTGAGTAGTATTATAGGAATCATAAGTAGTATGGAATAATGTTAACTAATTTTAAAATTTACGGGCCATAATATGTTCAGATAAACTTTGAAGGCTCCCACTTTTATTTATTTTTTTTCATATATAATATATATATATATATAATGGAGTATGGTTATTTTTTTTATATGAATGGAATGTTACAGTGCAGCTAAAAGTGGCCAGTTGATTCATTGCACTCCCATTGATGCAATTGTTTCTCGAGCTGTAAAATGGCAGCACATAAATTATAAACACAGTGGAATCCGTGATGGGAATTGGGACTGATACAGAGCTCTAAACTAGAGTAAATTCGAGACAGCTTACATTAGCCTGTTTCACCAGTAGCATTTATTGTAAAAGAGAAGTATCATATCTGGAGATCTCATTAGATTAAAACCTTGTATTTAATTTTCTTTGACAGCCGAATAGGTTATTTTATGCCACAAAGTAGAACATTTATAGCCTAGATGTTATGCAAATGGTGCAATATTTTTTTCTCTTTAAACAAAAAAAAATTTGGGGGGTTGTTAAATCCTTCTAAAAATCCTATTATTAAAAATTTTGGAAATAATCTGTTGAATCCAGTGCTGGCTTAAGTCATTTTGGGGTTCCCACCCAGAGTCCCCTTCAAAATTGTCTAGAGAATGTTTCTATAGACTATTACATAATTTATTGCCACTAATAATTTTACTTTGAAAACAAAAATTGTGTGCATTTATGTAATATTTTATACATTACAATGTGTGACATAAAAAGAGAATTATCCAAATGGGAAGAAAATTAGCAGATGTGATGAACATTTGAAAACAAAATGCTAATGGTATCGTAGGAATGAATGTTTTTTTCAAAAATACAGGTGCAAGAGCAAATAAAATCAATAATGTGTTTGCCCAGTTCTGGCCCTGTTGCAAGCCATTATCTTGCTGGTGATTGACTTGTAGAATTAACAGATGCACTCTTCCAATATTGTTTGCAAAACACATTCCAATTGGCAAGTTAGATTGGCACAATGGAGAGACAGTTGCCAACATCTGCTCATCATAGCCCAAACATGCCAACGCAAATAGATGGGAGGTTTAAAGGAGTGATGAATACTGTATTTGATGACTTCTAATATTGCAATTGTTTCTGTTTGAAATACATTATCGTCTGTATTTAGTATATATGTTCTGTATTTAGGCATGAAGGTATATTTGTAGCATACATGCCTTTCCACATTCCAAGCCAGAGTCATTTGCCATACATTAAAAAAAAAAAAAAAAACATGAATTCTTCAATATCTTTCTGTAATTTTTTTTTTTTTTATCCTATCCTGGTCGTGAAATACACAACAATCTATTTTTGCTTAAAAAAATATCAGAGAATTGTGAAGACTCAGCTTCGTGCAATCCTCAGTAGTGGTTACCTAAAAAGACGCATTTCATCATTGTTCCCTTTAGAAAATTTTCAGCAAATTTCTGTATTCTTGCGGAAATGTTACCACAATTTCTTCCATTGCTGGCAAATTCCACAAGCTTATGTTTTGAAACTAAGGCAAAAAAATATTACAAATTATTTATAAAATCTATTGAACTTGAGATCAAAAATGGTGATGTTGCTTTACTGAAAGATTGTTATAAGCATGGTTGCCAGAGTGTGGCATATTTTGAAAATTTGATGACTTCTACTACATGGTTGTGTTAATACATAAGTATCAATTAAATTGACTTATGGGAAATAAATGTATTGTTGAAACATAAAAGAGGAGGTTCTTTGCCAAAATTTTTAATACTATATTTAGCAGCTGAAATAAGTTAATTTTTGGAAAGAAAAAAAGAAAGGGATTTAATATGTAGATTTCTTTTAAAAAAATTATTATAGATTTCCTTGACAACTGTCAATTTTTATATTTTTCTTATTTATTTTTAATAGTTATTCAGAAAAGCTAGTTCACTGAATTAAGAAAATTTTTATGAAAATATTATATTTCTCGTTAAATATAATAAATTATGATTACCTTTAAGTTTTATTATTACTATTATTTTTTATTTTGCCTTTTTCCAAAATAGTATTCAAGTACAAATTGAATACATTAGATAATTGTTGAATATAGAGCTTAGCTTATTTCATATAATTTTCTTTTAAAATTACTGTCAGTTTCTTTTTCTTTGCATGTTATTGTGCAAATAAAATAATTATTTTTTTTAAAAAGGGAAATCGCAAGTGATGGCTTATGTAGGATTGCATACTAATTTTTATTTCGTAGCAAGATTGTGCTGCATAGAGGAAATTGCTAGTTAAGATTGTTTTACATATCCGAAAAAAAACTGAAACAAGCCTGAAAAAAAGTTTAAAACCATTAATCTAAACAATGATTGCAATTTACCTGTGGATGGCAACAACCCATTTTCATGGTATAAGCAGGGATAAAATAGCACTTGAATTCTTATTTCAGACCTTCATCAAAATGCTAAAATATTTTGTTCTTCCATTATAGTTAGCTCTTTGATTACATTATGGAAGAGTAAATAAACTGAATAAATATCACTTGTTTATCTTGTTTTCACTTATAATATCACTAAAATTCATTACAGATTTTTTTAATTGCACATAAATATTATTAAACCTGCTGTGAAATACAGAGTAGTTAGATTTTATGCGAGTTATAAAGGAATAAACATGATACCTTTTCTTCTCTTAAACTCTTGGCAGTGAATGTAATATAACATAGAATTTCACTCATTTTTAGAATGATTTTGGGGGCATTAAATTAATGTTTTAAACGTACAGAATACTTTTTACTTCCTTGTACGAAGTAAAGAAAGTATTGCAATCACAAACATTTCGGGTATCATATCTCAACAAAAGTATCCATTTAAACAATGTTTTTGTGTGACATCTGCATGTACAGACAGACTTAAGGACTCTTTTTTCCAAAATGGATTCAAAAGATATTTTTTTGTGATGTCTGCACATATGTACAGATATATATATATATATATCTTAGATAGCTCAAAACCGACTAACCTCAGAACATTGAAATTTTGTATATGGAAATGGTGTAACCTGTAGTTTGCACCTCCCTTTTTAGTTGCAATCAGCCATAAGAAAAATATGTGAATATATGTGCATATTCACATATACATATATATTCACATATTTTTTTTAAAGTAAAGACATAAAGTGAGAAATTTAGAACTACTTTTTCACAAAGACGAAAACTGAAATTCACAATTAATAAAGTTCAAAAAATCCTATGCAAAGGATTTATAAAATTGTTAAATCCAAAACTTTTAAACAAGCATACTCCAATTTAAAAGTTTTTGAAATTTAAAGAAATTCCAATAGAATAGGAATTTTGCTTTTCTGTAGCCAGAATCAGCCGATGAACCATTTCAATGTATTTTAATTATTGTAGTTCACCCGAAAATTCTGGCCCTTATCTTGATCTAAGTATTCATAATTTTACAGAAATTAAACTTCTTGATAAAAGAAAAGATTTTAATTTTTCTACTAATAAATTGGAACTCCCAACATATCTAAAAAAGTTATTACCAATACTATTATTTACCAAATTAGTAGAATTTAAAAACATTTTCACTGAAATAGAAACACAAAAAGAAGAAATTCTAATTCTCATCAAAATTTAAAAGATAATGAAACTCTTTCAAAATTCCTAAATAGTCTGTTTAAAAAATCTGGAGTAGTCTACACTCTATAATACCTTTTAGAAGTATGAATTTTTTATCTGAAAGTTCCAAAAGAGTCCAAAGTTTTATAAAGTTTTTATGATTATCCCCCCCCATTACTATGCTGTTGCTAACCACGGGCCCTTCAAAGTCATCATGATAAACCCATGACATGGAGACTTTTTACTTTTCTAACAAAAGTTCCTTTGCTTCCTTTTCCTTTTTTTTGTAATATTATATATAAAAAAATTTTTTTTAATCTTAAATTTATGGATTTTCTTTCATTTCTGTAATGCAATTAAAAATTATTTGACCACTTTAGGGACTTTTATAAAGAATAATTGTTTTTAAAATTTTATTTAAGTTTTACAATGTAGAATTCTTTTTTCACATTTTTGCTTTAAAAGAGTAAGAATTTAATTTTTTTCAATTCATAATTATTCTTATTCTTTGTCAAAATTAAAAGAATTTTTCATTTATTATTTTAATGTTTTTCTTTTGGTTTTTAAAAATTGCATCTTATGTTCCAAATTTTAACCTTTTGAGCGATTGCTTTCTTGCCAAGGTTTCTTAATTTAGCCATTGAAGCCAAAATGGCAAACCTATATGTTACTACTAAAACAAAATTCATTATTTCAGTAGTAGTATAATGAAAGTGCTCGAGGTATTTAATTTCTTTTTGTAAGTTTTACTTATGTCTTTTCAATTAAATTTTTTAATTTCAATTACGTTTTAAATACATTATATTATTTGCTATATGTTTAAAGGTAATATTTTGTTTTATTTTATTCAATGAAGTATTTTATTATTTCACTTTAGTTTTCATTAAGTGAAATGGTATTCTCTTTTTTAAGGTATAAAATTCTAATTTAAATTTACTAATTTTTTTCCTTGCTTTGGGGAAGGGCCAGAATTTTTGGGTGAATTATTATAATTAAAATAAATTGAAATGGTTCATCGGCTGATTATGGATACAGAAAAACAAGGACTTTTGTAGAAGAGAGATTTCAGTTGGTAGTTTTGAATTTAACAATTTTATAAATTCTTTGTTGCATTTATAGGATTTTTTGAAATTTATTAATTGTGAATTTCAGCATTCTTTGGTTTTGACAATTTTAGAAATTCTTTGTTGCATTTATGGGATTTTTTTTAATTTTCTTAATTATGAATTTCAGTTTTTGTCTTTGTGAAAAAGTAGTTCTAAATTTCTTACTTTGTCTTTACTGATATTTTTTCAGCAGCTTAATGCACGAAAATACTAAACACATTTATATTTTATTTAAAAAAAATGTTTTGTAATTATGTAATATATACACACACATACTTTGTTGCCTGGCTCCATGAGCTCAGTCTTTTCAATCTTATATGTTGGTAAGTTGTGCAATTTTTGCTTTAAATGTGATTGAATTATGTTGTTTTTATGTTTAAGTCTTTGATTTCCTTTAATTAATCTGCATGCAATAGTTGTAGAAGTGTTAACAATATAAAAGTTGTTTGAGGGCTACTAAACTTAATCAAGCTGCCATTTGTTTACATTTGAAACTTATAGTAGAATAGTGAATTAAGCCAGTTTCTGCACCAAGTTCAGTGTTTTTTGCCGAGTGGGAACAAAAGTAAACTTTCAGTTTTTGCACCCTGAAAATTCTCTCTTCTATCCCCTTCCGAAAATTTGTTTTTGTGTGGAAACTCTGATTGTTAAAACTTTTTTCTTTTTAAACTGTATTTGGTGCTTTATTTTTTTCTGTATTTTGCAATTTTTAATGAAGATGTTTTTAGTTTTTATGTATTTTTGAATAGGCATGAAGTAAGAATTGAATATTCCGTAAGAGAAGGGGGGGAAAGACTGTTTGTTTACAGTAGCTATACATAAATCATGTCATCTCTGAAGTCACGTGACATGAAGGTCATCGGAATGTATCTCATTGATTGAATGAGAAATATATTTAATGAAATAGGTTTAAATGAAATGTAGAAAAAATGTGTATAATTTAAAAGGCCATACAAGGAAGTCATGTGATGTCCACGTCAGCCTTTTTTTAAATATTCAATCTGATAGCTTTTTTTCTGGACCATTAAGTCTGCATTATGATTTTTTAATAGAAAGGGCTTTTCATAAAATTTTCTGGGTATTATTTCTATTGCTCTTCCACTACTTTCGTGAGTCCATCAAGCATGGTGTGTTTGCGCTTAGAAAGAGCTCTTTTCAAGAAACCTAATGCACAGTAGTCCATAGGTGAAATATCTGGGAACTTCGCATGAATTGTTGAAATGGTATATGTGCAATAAATACCTTTATCAGTCTTCATATTTTCAAAGACTATAGTACTTTTTTAAGTGGGTTGATGTTTTTGCTTGATGAAGTTTCACTCATTGAAAATCCATGTGATAAAGAAATAGAATTTCTTCTGTAAAATTACTGATGTAAAACATTCTGTTGATAGTATAAGAATAAATCAAATGAAAAAGTATTATTTAGTTTCAAATGTAATCACCAAAATTACACAAGAATTTGTTGCACCAAGCGGTGAATGCCTCATTCATAGAAAGTTTGGCTGAGATTGAAACCAGTTTTGAAATGTGTCCATGACTTTGCTGTCCGATTGAAAATGTTGACCCCACTCCCGTTTTTTAGCGGACCAAAGATGTGAAAGTTTCTTATACGGGCTATACGGTAGGTGTTCCAACACAATTGAATCCATGCAAGCATGTTCAATATGTGAGTGGCCATGCACTGTCCTGGAGCAAAAACACTCCAGAGGACAACATGCCTGGCCACTTGTCTTTGATTGCTTTATGCAGGCATTCCAGGATATTGCAGTACTGAGCAACTCAGATTGTTTGAGCTGGGGGCCAGGAACTTGATGAGAAGCGGGCCCTTTCATATATAAAAAAAAGTCAGTATGATTTTGCCCTTACTCTGCATGATCCTAGACTTCTTTGGCAGTGGAGAGCTGCATTTGCTTTATTGTTTGTAGTGATAGCACCAGGATTCATCACCTTCCATAACTGTGTCCAAAAATTGTCCTCAGCACGATATTGGAGAAAGGGCTGCAAAGACAATATCATGCAAAGCCACCTCTGATTGTCTGTGAGATTGTGTGGCACCCACTGTGCACTCAGTTTCCTGTAATGCTGTTTCTCTATAATTATGGCATGAACAGACCCAAAACTCACAGCCACCATCTCACTAAAGTCCTTTGTTGTACATCATCTGTTTGCACGGATGATGTAATAAACTTCATTCACCAAAGCGTCCGTGATGACGAAGTGACTTTGGCCAGGTCGGGGATCGTCATTCAAAGATTTCTGTCTCTCACAGAAACACTTGTGCTTGCACATGAGTCTGACAATGAGTGTTCTCTGTATACTGTTTTCATTCGCCAGTGCACTCCACAAACTCTAATACATTTTGCCACTAAAAAATGAATAACACCACATTGCTCTTCTTTAGTTGCCAACATTATGCAGGTGCAGATGAATTACAAATGATTGCCTGCCAGACAACACTGTTGGCTGACTGCCAGCGCAGATTACATGGTTATGCATGATTATTTAGAACAAGTCCATTCTGCAGTAGAGGGTTGTCTTTCTTAGCTTCTGCACTTTACACACAGGTTTCATAACAGTCACACAAAAGTTACAAATTATGACCACTGTTCCATTTTCATTTGATTCACACTCGGACAGCAAATTCATGGACACAATGTAGAACCGGTTTCAATCTTAGCCAAACCCTTTCTGTGAGTGAAGTATTTACCACTTAGTGTAACAATGGGATGTATGCTAGAGTAATTTTGGTGATTACATTTGAAAAATAATATCTTTTCATTTTGTGGCTACTGCTCCATTTTAATTTCATCCGTCCTTATATATTGAATTGATTTTATTATTTTTCCCTTCTTCTTATTTTTAATTTCTCATTGTAAGGGAATCCTTTCCCAATCATAAACCCCTTATTGAAACTTTCTTTGCATTCATGGAATCAGGTTTGTACATTTTTTCAGTTAATTTTCAGGAATATATAGATTTTTTTTGTGTGCGTGCGTGTGTTAGTTACAGTCAGTCAGGTAAACAAGTACTGTGTCCAGAGTCACAATATATTTTTTATTTTATTTGCTGTTGTTACAGATGTATTTAAAGACTTTGCAATAGATTTCTGTGTTGGCGAATTCTTCTTGTTGCCAGTGACTTAACAATAGAAACAAACAAAAGAAATGTACATTAGAATATTAGTAATTTAGGTACCTTTTTCAGGTATTTGTTTGGAGTCGTCTTTCCATGTAAACATAAGTGACAGTTTGTACCTCTTTGATTAATAAAGTTGCATATTTTATACTGGGGAAGACCAAGCATTCAACAATTTTTAATCATTGAACAGCAATATTTCTCTTTGGAAAATGCAAAAACATATCTTACAATCCACAACTTGTTTGCATGCAGTATTTTGAAAGAAGAAGACTATTTAAAAGCAGCAGATATTTCTCATTTCATATAATAAGCTGTTGCCAGAAAGTTTTCTTCCAAAGCATTTGCTTTTTCTAAATTCTCAATTGATATCTCTCTAAAAATATGTAAACATCCTCTGTAAGTCATACTGAACAAAACTGGTCCTATGAAATTTTATGTGTATGTGTGTATATAAAGAATGTATATATATATATAAAGAATATGTCTTATTGTGGTGTTATATAATACAGCAGAATGCACAGCTCAAAGTTCATGGCAAAAATCTTCGACACAAAACGTAAACGACAGAGAGCAGGTGATCTCCATCTGGCTTATTGGTTATCAAGAGCTGATGCTTATCGGTAGAGTTCAAGCAAATAAGCAGACTAACTCAGTTAAATCAGAGTTCCATACATCCATTAGGTTTGCTGGTGTCATTGGGAATTAAATGTGAATAGACTGCAATAGCTCTGCAGTGGTGCTTAATTGAAAATGTAGTGGATGATAATTCATCACTACCTAAATTTGACGGCTTGGGTCTCATATCTCTCTCCACATCCTTTAATAGTTATCCTTTAATTGGGAAAGAATGTAAGGAATTATTGAATTTCCCCATGCATGCTGTTATAATTAGTAATAGCATCAGATCCGTGGTTCAAATCCCAGCAAGGGCATAGCTGACTTTTCATATTTCCTGCTTCTTAAAGTCTTAATAGCTCATGATCTTATTCTTTTAAGCTTTATAAAGCATCTCTTGATCTTTTTTTAATCAGGCCATTATTATTATTCTAATTGCATTAAAAATATTACAAGACTAGCTTTTCCTCAAATTAAGCACAAGTTTAAAATCTGCCTTACATCATTATCTTTATGTGAAAAGATTGTTTAAATAAGGCATTCAACCTGGGTCTTGTTTTGAAGTGTTGGAGTGCACCATTCCTTATTTAAAGAACTGTTAATAAAAATATGTTTATAATATTCCTGTGGTAACTTAAGAGTTTGGACTGTATTGTAAAGAAGTATTGGAGAGCTCATTGCCTAATGACCTGATGATCAATGGCCAGGCATTTGATTAAAAAAATATATATATTCCTCCGATAAAGCAGTTTCATATATGTTGTGTGTAATTTACCTTATGAAATGTTGATAATGCCTTGTTGTTTGTGTAGTGATTTACTGTATGAAAAATTTTAGGAAGTTCTAGTTTGGCTTACAAAACTTCAAAAAGAACTTGGAACTGATGTAACTGAAGAACAATTAAAAGAATTTGTGTGGAAAACCCTGAAATCTGGACAGGTAATTCATAGAAATCTACTTTTAAGTTTTAAATTATTTAATTCAGTGTTCTGATTATTAAAGCATATTTTGTAATGATTAATTTAAATCACAGGTTATACCAGGATATGGTCATGCAGTTTTGAGGAAGACTGATCCTCGGTATGTAGCACAGCGTGAATTTGCCATGAAACACCTATCACAGGATCCAATGTTTAAATTAGTATCAACCATCTATAAAGTTGTTCCTCCAATTTTACTAGAGTTGGGAAAAGTTAAAAATCCTTGGCCAAATGTTGATGCCCATAGTGGTGTTTTATTACAGGTATGATATGTTTTCTTCACTTTTCTATAAGTACGCTATTGTCAACATTTTAGAAGTTCACACATTTTTATCAAAGAAATAATGTGTATCTGGTTGTAATGAAAGTTTTCTGCCAAAAAATGTTCTTAATAAAGTTGGGGGGGAACATGAAAGCAATACCTTTAGTGCGGATAGTAATCACCACCCAGATCTTAATTTTCTGCCATCGTTTTGGTAGTTTTGCAAAGCTTGCGGCCCAGAAACTTGGTAGCTTCAAATCCAAAAACAGATCAACCTCATTTCGGACATCCTGTGCAGAATGGAAGTAGCACCAGCAAGATGTAGCTGTATGTGTGAAAAAAGGTAGAAGTCCAAAGAAGCGATGTCAGGGCTATATGGTGGGTTTGGCAAAAGATCCCATTTGAGTCTGTACAGAGTCCACCTGGTGAATGCAGACATATGTAGTCTTGCATTATGTTGATGGAACATTACCTCTTTATGTCAGGAATCAGATCGACATTTTTTCTTGATGACAGCATCAATATGGACTAGCATCTCTCTCTAAACCTTACTGTCAAGGGTTTTTACCCTTTTCCAGATACTCTTTGTGGATAAATACCATGGTCACACCAGACACAAAGCATGATCTTTTTATTAGTCATATTGCACTTGTGTCTCTGCCGACAGGTTCACTGGGCACAAACCCTCATTTCGGTCTGTGTTGTTGAAATAAATCCATTTTTCATCACAAGTGTCGATCCAATCCAGAATTTTGTCCTTGCATTAATAATATGAGCAGATTAGTGCAGGCTGGAACACATTTGTTCTTATGTGCTTGAGTCGGGTCATGCGGCACCCAGCGATTGAACTTGTACATCAAGTTTACACAATGCATAGTGCAACTAATGGACATGGCAGTAACATCTAACTCCTTAGCAAGCTCTCGAGTAATTGCATACTGATCACCTTCCACAAATTCTTGCAGGCAGGCCTCATCAGCATCAGTAGGCCAGCCTGAGCACTGTTTCTTGAATGTTATAGTCCTCATTTTTGAACTTTCAGTACCAAACCTTCAGAGTGTCATATGATACAACATCAGTACCTAAAGCTGTACACATGATTTGGTGGTATTTTTTAGCTGACTTTTTACAATAGAACTGGAAATAAATGATAGTTCTAATCTGGTAGCGTAATAGTTCCATTTCTAACACATTTTACTTAACGATAAAGATAATTTTTTACAAAATTCACTGCACAGTGTTCTAAAGCAAGTTTTTCTTTCTAATCATATTTTGCCAAAAATCATTTGACAAAATACAATTAAACACAGCAACACTAACTGTTTGTGCAGTCGATATTTGCTATGGCAGGAAACTTTTGTGAAAAAATCTGATATAAATGGATTGTGATAAAAGAAGTGAAAAGAAAGCTCTACTAATATTACTTAAATTGAAAGCAAAAAGAAATTAAAACCACTTAGAAATGTAAAGTGAATCATTGATTTTTTTTTCCATTATTTCGAAAAATAACTGATTACTGACTTGAATAGTTCATTGGCAATTAAAATATGAGTATGAAAAAGATAATGAGCACCATGTGATTTTTAAAATTTCCTTTAAAAAGCAAGATTTTTTAAAGGTAATTGAAGCCACAACAGTGGTTGTATACCTAACAGTAAAAGCTGTAGCACATCTGTTGGCAATTGAAGAATTTCATGTTTAGTTTTCTAATGAGCATCAGCTTACAGAAATTAGCATTAAAATGTATTAATCAAATATGGTCAAAAAAATAGAGCAAACAATAGTAAGATAGTTAAACCTGTATATCAATATAAGTATAGTTGTTGAAGGAAATGATATAGTAGTGTCTTGATATTTTTAGGCAATATGTTCCTGTGTATTACCAAGGACTGTATGAAATGCAGTATCATGCAACTAATATACAGTACAGTATTCATGATACGTTCATAAATATTGGGTTGGAGGGAAAGTTCTGTCGTATTTTAAATAGGCAGGTGATTTTTCTTATAAATTAAAAAAAAAATCTATCTAGTGAGTCAATCGGATTTTTTTTGTTTTTTTAGCTGCTGTATAATATAAAAGGTGCCCTTTTTTACCGTTCATCATTTACTTGTGATATTTAAAGTGAAAAACATGTCAGTAGATAAAGTGCATTTATGACACTGCATTTTATATGAGTTCCAAAAAGGAAGCAACGCATCGGTTGCATGTGAAAATTTGTGTGCGGTATTTAGAAAAGATATTGTAAATGTTCGTACTTGTCAAAGATAGTTTAGCAAATTTCGTTCCGGGAATCTGAGCCTCAAAGAAAGTGATCGATCTGGACGACCATCCAAGATCAATAATTATGTTTTGCGATCCATGTTTGAAAATAATCCACATTTAACAAGTCGAGAAATTGCAGAAGAGTTTGGCATTCATCATACAACTGTTCGAGATCACATTAAATCTCTTGGGTTTGTGTTAAAGCAAAGTATTTGGGTTCCACATGAATTAACGGAAAAGAATTTGTCTGATGGTGTAAGAATGTGTTCATCACATCTGATTAGACACAATGTGGAGCCTTTTTTGGACAAGCTGGTTACTGGAGATGAAAAGTGGATTCTTTACGAGAATATTAAGAGAAAAAAATCTTACTGCAAACCAGGAACATCATCAGCAACAGTTCCAAAACCAAGTGTCCATCAACAAAAAGTACTGCTTTGTTTGTGGTGGGACAAGAAAGGTCCAGTGTACTACGACTTGCTGAAACAGGGAAAAACCATCAACGCGGATCTGTACTGCAATCAGCTGGATCATTTGAATGCAGCTATCAAAGAAAAAAGGCCAGTATTAGCGTCCAGAAAAGGAATAGTGTTCCACCACGATAACGCTCGCCCGCATACTGCAATGGTGACACAACAAAAACTGAATGCGTTAGGATGGGAAGTCCTTAGTCACCCACAGTATTCACCTGACATTGCACCATCTGATTATTACCTGTTCAAGTCTCTGCAAAATTATCTAACAGGAAAAAAATTCAAGTCTTTTGAAAGTGTTTCTAAGGCAGTTGCTGACTATTTTAATTCCAAGGATGAGAACTTCTACGAAACAGGATTTCACAGGTTACCTGAAAGATGGCAACAGGTTGTAACAAATAACGGAGCATATATAATTGATTAATATTAAACACATATTTTTATAAATGAATTCAAATGTTTTCTTTAAAATATGACAGAACTTTCCCTCCAACCCAATATTATAAATTAATAAATTACACATTAAGACAGTATCAATATTCAATAAAATAATAATAAACGTATTAATTTTTCCCTTTTCAGTGCATTTCATATTGAAAACTAAGGAGTTCTGCTATTTCATTTTAACTCTCAATAGAAAGTACTGGAGTGAGAAAATACTGTGCTCTTTATTTGATAGTATCATTTACATTTTGAACCAGTGGTAGAACAGTAGAAGCTAAGTTGGCAGAAATCTCCAGGAGAGATTTAAATCATATCATTTGGATAACTATCCATAACAGTGAAAAGATATAAACCATGTTATAAAAAATACCTCATTTAGTTATAGAGCCACCACCAGTTTGCAAAATGCTTGTTGACATTGTGTCCATGGTCGTATGGATTCTTTATCACGTCAGAACCTCACCATAAGTTCAAGCCCTTCTCCCATTTAAAGAGAGGCATAGCTAACTGCAGATAAGTAAAACTGTGGATACTAGATCAACAAATGAAGGAACATAATATATTGAAAATATATAAATACTTATATTGTTATATTTGTGTAAACAACTTCCTTCTCTCTTTTTTAAGTAGTAGGTATTACAACAGCTTATACCTCATCTTAAAATGTTTTAAAAATTAATGAAAATATAAATGAAATAATTTTTTATGTGATTGGAACTGTTTGTATTGTTAAATATGGTATTTAATTTGAAGAGTAAAGTTGTTACAAATGTTGTATATAAAGAAAAGGCTTCTTCGTGATGATATCCTACTGGTTGCTATTTGCCAAGACAAAAAAAAAAAATCTTCACAAGGGCACTTTGGCATAACGGTTCCTGCACTCATAAAAATTTAGCAGCTAGTGTTATGTTGGAATGCTAACAAAATGTGTTAAGAATTATTAATAATTTTTAATTTGAATGACACAATAACAGCTGCATATTTAGAATAATTTATACTGGATTTTCTGTGGAGTGATTGAATGGCTAAAACCTTACAGCTTTAACTCAAGTATGTAGTCCTTGAGTTGCCATGGTAATATAAAACAGCCATATTTAACAATTGATTTTTGAATATAATATATTCAATGAAGGAAATTGCTATTTAAACTACTTAGAAATAGCTAATGTAGTTCCATGGATATACATGAACGAGTTACCTTTGAATACTTATTTGTACAGAAAAGTAGTAACTGCCTCATATTGAAATATTTGGTAATGTTTTCTTGGAACACATTTGGTGAAGAAAGAACCAGCCAGCATTGCAGTATCTCATGCAGTTAATGTCTTGTTTTTTGCTTATCAATGATTTTTATGATTCTGGAATAATTTAATTTTATATTTATCAAAGTAGCTAGTCATTCTTAATCTATTGACTAAAAAAATTGGTTCAGGGCGCTCCACTGTGTTTCATCAGCAAGCATATTAAGAAAGTTTATGATGAAATATTTTGTTTTTGCACCATTTTAAAGCTCCAGTTGCAAGTTATTATTTACTATAATATTTATTAATAAATTATGTTTATTTCCATATTTACAAATTTCTTAGTGAGTTTATCATGATATCATTTACTTTTCTTGATTATGTAATTTTAATAAAATGAATAAGTTAATTACATCTTGCTTATATTTCTTGTTTTTTAATTTCATTTACATTTTTCAGTACTATGGTATGACAGAGATGCAGTTTTACACGGTTCTGTTTGGTGTATCACGTGCCCTTGGTGTAATGGCATCCTTAGTATGGGACCGTGGAATGGGTCTGCCTCTGGAACGACCGAAATCTATGACAACTGATGGACTCATGAAGCTTGTTGGAGCTATTTAAAGTATATTTTCAAAGCCTAGGGTCTAGGTTGCACACCACTTTACAAGATATCAGTAATTCCAACAGTGGATTTTAAATTGATGTTTGCCACTAGAAGGCGAACTGCTTGTGATAGATGTTGGGTAGATGTCAGTGTCTGCTAACTTGCGAGATGATTGAAGTGAATGTTTGCATAATAGATCATCATATAAAATTTTCATCTTGAAATTAAAGCCTTAATGCTTTGAAGGCCAGCAATAGACTTGTGAAGTTTCTCATTTGCTCATTCAACCCCTCCCCCCTTAGTGATTACTCGCTACTTGTATCAGACCTTGGCACTATCTGCAATTTGTTTTTCAAAAAAAGAAAAAAAAAAGTTTTTGTGAAAATTTGTAGAGTGAATGTGGTGTATTAAAATATGGTGTTGGAAGAACTTTAAAATTTTGTAGTTTTTCTGGGTATGTATAATTTTAATGTATGTACTTATAAGATTTGAATTACTGTAATTACTTTACATTCATTAATTTTATGGTGTCCTGTACTGTTAAAAATGACAATAAGTAACTTATAGTTGCACTTGTACCTGAAATTTATTAATAAATACAAATATATGTCCTTATCTTATTCTGTAAAGATCACTATATTTAATACATAGCATGCATTATATTTTAAAGGAATTTGATAATTTCTTAAATTTATGTGGTAATTAGGTAGTTTTAAAAGGTTTACTATTTTCTGTTTGATTTAAATAGTGCACATTTGAATTCTTGCAATTTAAACATACAATATGTGGCTATTTCAAGGATTTGGCTTATAGAGGATAATAAAAGCAGTGATTAAAAGTTTGGTTTTGATATGAAAGTACATTACATTTGCTTCTTTCCCGAAAGTCATAATTAAATTTGGGTCTTCATATGAAATAACATTGCATTTGTTTCTTTCCCAAAATTCACTGTAATTAAAGAATTTTATCATTTTAATAGTAAACAAAAATTACACAGTTTGGATATGTTTCTCATTGGATATTTGTTTTAAAATTTTGGAGTACAGAGAAGAGAATGCAGAATTTATACTGGACTGTGCTGCTATAAAATAGCAGATAAGTGGTTGATTTTATTAATATGTAGTAAATTGTAAAGTTATACAAATAGTAGTTAAACTGTTCATCCACTGAAACACATAAAAGTAAGAAATGATATAGTGCATTCTTAGAGATAAATTGAATCCCAAGCATACTTGACTGCCAAATACTGAGAAACGTCTCTCATATGACACCAAAAAAGATTTTTATCAAACTGATTTGGAAAAGATGTCACGTGATTCTATTGATTTTAAGATAGAATCATTTAACTTTTTAAAATCAAATTGGGCATAGTATGCTTCATATTAAAATCAACTGAATGACTATATGATTTCATATTTATTATATTTTTCACTAAATTTAATAATCTGATTTTTTTACTCAAAGTTAATAGAGTTATCGTATTATGCTGTAGTTTGTAAAATTAAAGGAATTGTAAGTAAGTCATGTTAAGGGAAGAATATTTTAGAGAGAAAAAGGTTTTGAGAATTGTAGGAAAAAAGAATGCAACCTTGTATTGGCTTCAGTTTTCTTTTCTTTCTATAGTGACATTCGTTAAGTTATTAACTCGTGTAAATTTGTGAAATTTGTTTGGGATAACTCTGCAGTTTTCTTTGGTGGTTTTAGTGTAAAATTTTGTTTTCATAGCGAGAAATTCATACTAAATTATATTAGAGAAATTTTTTATTATTCTATTAATATGTTTTATGTAGGCATTTTTATATTAAAAAATATGATATGTACAGCATGATTTCCTTGTACGGAATATTAAATTATACACATTTTTCCTGCCTTTCATTTAAACTTATTTCCTCGATCTTCATTAGAGACATATTTCTTATATAATCAATTCAGTTCTCACTTTGCGAAAAGGCAAAAATGCATAAAATCTCCGAATATAAAGATATAGATTAACGTAAAACACCAAATACAGTTAAAACAATTAAAATTACACTTTCTACACAAAAACAAGCTATCTGGCCAGCGGGCTAGAAGGCAGATTTTTTGGTGCCGAAACTGAAAGTTTACTTTTGATCTCACTTGACAAAAAGACACTGAAAGCATAGAAACTGGCTTAATTTGTTCTGGATGCTATGCTGAGTCAATATATGGGATAATTTAATAACTTTAAAATGATAATTATTGTATTTTTATTAATTATGTATTAAGCATAATTTAATTTGCAATAATAAAATGTGTTATTTTGTGGTTACGAAGCTTAGTTTCTCTAGATTGGCAACAAATCCACTAGTCTGCTAAGTTTCAAATGTAAACAAATATGGCTGCTATGGTAAAAAAAAAAAAATTGGGCTTAGCCACTCTTGAACAACTTTTAAATTGTTGATAATTCTACAACTATAGCATGCATGCTAACTAAAGGCATCAAAACCTTAACTTGAAGATAAGAACAACATAATTCAATCATTTTTAAAGCAAAAAATGCACATTTTACAAACATGTAAGAATAAAGGAACTGAACTCAATGAGCCGAGTAACAGAGTGTATATATATATATATATATTTATATACTTTTGGTGCAGCTGATTGCAACCAAAATATGAGGTGCACATCTACATGTTATAGCAGTCATAGATACAAAATTTCAACATTCTGAGGCTACTCATTTTTGAGTACATATATACATATGTTTGCACGGACGCCACAAAAAAAATCTCTTCATAATCCGTTTTTAAGTCTTTTTTATAATTTATGGGACAAAAAGAGTCTTTTATTCTGTACTTATGTACAGATGTCACACAAAAACATCGTTAAGTTGCATTTGATGACAATCAAAATGGGTATTTTTGTTGAAATGTGATACCTGAATTTCTTTTGCGATTACAATGCTTCCTTTTTACTTCATACAAGGAAGTAAAAATGAATAATAATTTTCTTTCCTTTTTATCTATGTAAAATTTTTATGAACAGTTTTCATTTTATAATTAAAATTCAGTAAAGCTGAAATTAAAGCAATTAATAGAAAATACTCGGTCAAAAAATTTGCAATAAGCAAAGTTCTAATTCTAACTGACTTTTTAATTCTGTATTTCTACATTCATTTTAACTTATCAAATTTCTGCTGTACCTGATAGTTAATATTTTGCTTCCATTATAGACAATCTTCAGTTAGGTCACTCTGCTTTTAGAGCTTGCAACGCTAAAATTTTTTGCTATATGATTTTATCTAATTTTTCTTCAATTTGTCTTACAAAATGTAATTGTGGACATGTCAGCAGCAGTAACCTTTGAGATAGA
Organism: Stegodyphus mimosarum; assembly: GCA_000611955.2. Taxonomy (NCBI): domain Eukaryota; kingdom Metazoa; phylum Arthropoda; class Arachnida; order Araneae; family Eresidae; genus Stegodyphus; species Stegodyphus mimosarum. The sequence goes on from KK120955.1 coordinate 72,819, forward strand.
ATTGGCAGACACAGATAGAATTCACAGGCAGAAGTGCCATGCACTGATAATTTGTTAGATGCTGTGCTGAAATAGTGTGGCACTCAAAGCTATCATGAAGGGATTTTAATGAATCAGTTATCATTGAAATTGACACAATCATGTTCTTTATTTATTCAAGGCTCCTTTAGAGCCTGCATAAAAGTGATCTTTCTAAAGTTTTGAATTTAAAGCAGTCAGCAAATTCTTAAATAGGATTCAAAAGATCCAAATGATAAATTAAGTACTAAGTTTCAAGTTTTGGTATTCAAGCCTTTTAAGATTCGGTGGATCTGAAAAATTAGATGTCTTTTGCTTAGAAGAAACAAAATGTAGCTGATAATCCAGTTCCCATCAAAACAATTAAGTCAATTATTTAGGATTAGCTTTGACCTCAGTATGTGACTCCTCATTAGAATTGCATGAGAAAAAATAAATATATTTTTCTATGCATTTCAAAAAAAAATTTTGGAAGCTTACTTTCAAACAATTTTCCCGTTTTCAAATAGGGCATATATGAGTGAGTTCTCATTCTGAATTCCTTCACAAAGGCTTAGACATTCTCCTTTTCCTTAGACAGGTAGCCCTCCTGTACTTTGTTACATTTAAATAAACAAACCTTTCCTTCCTCCATGTAATGGTAGCGGAGTATGTCACTAATAGTCTACCTTCTTCAAAAAGTCTCCTATCTTGAAGTACTATTTCTATGAACTGAAAAAATTAATACAAAAAATTAGCTTCAGTACTCGAAAAATTCTGCCAAGCCGAACAAATGCAGAAATTTTCAAATACTGAAGCCTCTACTACCGACAACAAAAAGGCTGGACGAGTGGCTTCATCTGTTGGTCTATAGAAGTGGCATAGCATTTCAAACTGTCGTTGAATTTATTTCAAGCATTGCTGCTCTCCACCTTTTCAAGAATTGCTATGACCTTAAGTTTGACTTGTGGTTTTCGCAAAAGCACCCGAGCTTGTTTGCAAAGGTCCACAAGTTGCAGGAATTCCTGTACATATCATTTTAGCATTCTGTCGCTGACAATACTTTGTATTTCCTTCGTGAAGTTCTCTTTTCGGCAGGATTTTTGGTAGAATCTATCTTAGTGCATGAGCATAGGTATTTGTCATTTGAGCTTCTAGCATAGTAACTTTGATTTCCCGTGGCTTAGGGAATTTAGGACATAACTTTGATGCACCTATGTGTTTGTCAGAGCAGTAAACACGAGTTCGTTTCTCATCTTTCTTTGGGGGTCATATGGTCTTTCGAGCATTTTATGCCCCTTAGGGAATTATAACAGTTAGACTAGGCATCTGAAGCCCTGGCATCAGAAAAGGCAACTCAACAGAAATTTAAGTTCAAATCTATTTATCTCCTCATCGTTTCTTTGCAATTGCATGAAAAATAAAGGGAGTCTTTCAATACAGTCATTAACTTTGCAAGAGAATTGTTTCATCTTTTCAATAGAAAATCCTTGTTTATAGATTTCGTCTAGAGTTTCTTGTTCTGTAAAATCAACATCCAGGCCTCGGACAACAATTTTAATTGGCATTCTCTTTCTGAGACAAAAGGTGTTGTACTGTTCATTTCCATTTAGCATGGCCATTGCTCTTGCAGCACTTTCTTAAAAGTAATTTTAATAGTTTCTGGATGGACAAACCAGTTTATCAAAAGTCTTTGATATCATACCTGCTGAAAGGTCCTCGTAACAGTTTCCAGCTGCCTTCAGGTCAGGTGCAAAATAGCGGAGGTATCTGTTCTTTTATTGCTTCAGTTTATGACTTGTCAGCTGTTGGTTTTGTTTTTCCAGTTTTTCCTCATTCATATTCTGGAAACTGTTTTTCTATGAGATCTCATGTGTAAGTGCATTGGTCACTAATCATCTAGCTATTTTGTTTGGTTTGATTCAATCTTCATGAGTGCTATGCATAGTTGGCTGTATCTACGTGCTCCAAGTTTTCAATATTATCTATTTTATACCCAGGCTTTTTGCTAGGTCGATTTCCCTTTGAAGAATCGTTTGGTATCAGATTTTATATAACAAAACTGCAATAATTGTGCAGCTCTTTAGGATGCATATTTTAAAGTATAGAAGGTTTCATGACTGCTTTACATAATTTCTTATTACATCTTAGCATGATAGCTTCACTCATTTCATGATCCTTTAATTACTTTTAGCAAAGTCTTGTAATCTCCTTTTTCTCATAAGAGCGGCAGTCGGTTTTGACTGACAAGTCTGAAGCCATTAATTTGGATTCATCCAAGTCTATTGACTCGCAGCAAGTGAGCTGTAGAAACACAATATAGGCTCTGGGCTTAACTCTCAGAAAACAGGTACAAGGTAGATAATCAGCTGTACTGTGAAGAGCAAAAGAAAATATGTTCTGCAACAAGCAATCTTCAAATGTTCAATCTTACTTTAAAAGAAATTTATTTCTTTGTAGCTTGCACTGTTCCGCTTTGCTTATTTTTTCTCTCCAGATGACTGTGTCAGAATCTTCAAATGTTCAATCTTACTTTAAAAGAAATTTATTTCTTTGTAGCTTGCACTGTTCCGCTTTGCTTATTTTTTCTCTCCAGATGACTGTGTCAGAATAAAAATTAATTCTGATACTTGAGAAGTGGAAAAAATAAATAGAAATAACTAGATCCTTATTTTTCAAATCAGTGCTTTATTCTTTACTCAAATGAAAAGATTTTTGCCTTAGTAAGCTCGCAAAGAGCATTACGATTGTGTTTTTCGATTTGTTTATTTCTGTTAAAAAAGGCCAACCAATAATTATAAAACAGGGAGGAGAGGAAAATGCTTGGATTTTCTGTCTGAAAAAAGTTATTTAGTTGCATTATACAATGCTTCAAATTTTTGTACCATAAGAGCAAATATTCCTAAATGTAGAGCAAGAGAAATTAATTTTCTTATTTATATGTGACAGCATTAGTTATACATAAAAATGCAAAATTCTAATAAATATATTTCAAATATTTCTTTTCATGAAAATCAGTTTTATTATCTTATAAAAGGATGTAACACAGGATTACATCTCTTGGAAAATTCAGTTCCTGCTCTTAGAATTTCCTGAATCCTAAAATGCAGTTCTTGCTGCGATGAAGTTTGGCCTCTTTGCAATATAATTTTACACTAAGTATATTAATTGCCATGAGCAGTATGAAATAATGGTACTTAAAATATACTTGCAACCACACAATACCAGTCTTATTAGCAATATAATACAAAGTGCAATAATTCAATTCATGCAGTTACAAGCAGGTATTAACTAAATGACTCTTAATTAAATCCATTACCTGTTTAGGACAAGATTGTCACAGTTCGAGAAATACTTTAAAATAAAATACAATAATTTCTTAAGTTATAGTTTAAAAAAATTCAGGTGTTTCAGGTTATATAATATTTATGAAATAAAGCTAAACATAGACTGCATAAATGCAGTAAACATTGCAAAACAACGATTTATTAGCCCAAGGGGGCTATTAGTTTCCAAATGCGATTTTGCATAGTTTAACTTTAATGCATTGTTTTGTCATTCAGCCCACCAGCGGCTGAGTTGAAAAGTTGTTGAACACTGGTAGTTCAGTCCAAGGTTCGAATCTCGCAAAGGGGCTGGCTGCATGGGTGTTTTTGTGGTTTTCCCAATATGTAATGTTTATATGAGCCAATTCCCTTAGAAAGTCCTCCATGAAGGCATCCCTTCCCTTAGACAGATAGCCCTTGTGTGCTTTCCCATAATCAAATAACCCAAACCTTTGTCGTTCGAATCTATTGCAGTACGGAAAAGCAAAATATTATTCTTTCATATTTAATCTTTTTAATTAACAAACTAAAATATTTGAAAGCAATAGATGTAGTTAAATCTAATCAGAAACATTAAATATTTTTATAGAATCACATTGCATATTTTTTTCATTTTTAAAATATACAGTAGATATATAATATGTTACATACTTGTTAGTCTAAATGCATATTCATCTAAAATCCTATAAAATGTTTCGCTGTTCCAATGCTACTGATGTCCGATAGTTAAAATCTTAACATTTTTAGACTTTTTTTTAGTGTTTTTATTTTTATTGAATTAGATCGAGAAAGTTTCAGATTGAAGTTTTTAGGCTAAAAATTTATTTTCATTTTCTGTATGGAAAATCTCATGCCACTTTCAAAATGTAAAAAAAAAAAAAAATCAGTTGCACTTCTTCTGAGACAGAAAAGTTTTCTTTTTTTTTTAAGATTTATCTGAGTCTTAAGAATATTAGCCTTATATTAGTAACATAATATTTACATGCAAAGATACAGATTCTGCAATTATAAGCAGATATAAACTAAACACTCTGTACTTTCCTGTCTGCACAGTGAATCAAACAGTTAGTGATTCTAAAACTGCTGTACCAAAGAGCCCAGATTTGAATTTGAAGAAGGCATGGATGTAATTTGTTCGTTTCCTTCACAGGAGGCTATGGTGGTCTGTTTGTTGGTGCCTCCATAATAAAGAGATCACTGCTTTGGGTCTTACTAGTGGCCAAAACCTATAAATGGATAGAGCCTGCCACTGGGTTAAAAAAAGTGAAAGCTTTCATATTTTATATTATGCCTAAAAGGGCCTTTTTTTTCCCCCATTTACACACACATACACGTTTCGAGAGCACTGGGGATAATGTCTCTTTGGGTTAAAAATATTTTGAAAAAAGCATAACTTTAGAATTTCTGGTAGACTGTCTCGCATTCTCAAGATAAGTGTTTTTTCTGTACAGTGTAACCATTGCTCGCTCTGAAATCGTTGATTACTGCTCTGTTAATCAAAAATTCATTAAAGTTTTACAAAATATGAAAAAGAGAATAAAATTAATTAATTTTATATGATTTAAAAAACTGAAAGCTGACTCTTGGATTTTGTAACACACAAAACTTTTTTTAACGTTTTGTGTGTTACTTTTTGTTAAATATCATGTTCTTCGCATTAAACCATAAAATTCAATCCAACAGCAATATCGCAAAATATTTAAGAGCATATCTTTAGAATTTGAGATGCACAGTCTTGCGTGCTGGAGATAAAAATGTTTTTTTCCCCCGTACATTGTTGCCATTGCTCGGTTTTAAATCGTTGAGTTTCTTAATCAAAAAGTCATAAATGCTTTACAAAATATGAAACAAATTCCAAATTCAGGCTTCCACGTACCCACATTTGGTGGAGGACTAAGTTATTCAAAATTTGATGGCTCTAGGTATCATTTCTTTTTTACAATGTGAGAAACATACTTCATGAAGATGCTTCATTATTTAATTTCTTTAAATATAATACAACGCGATAATATTTGGGAAACGGACATTTATAGTGAACCGACGGAAAATGCCGTTTCGAGACTAATAGTCCTTCTGTGCTAACGCCTCTTTCGGCTACAAACACACTGTTTGATTCTCACATATTAGGACAAAATTAACAAATTCCGAGAAAGATGTCGTACAACAATTAACAGTGAGATGTATTTCAACAATATTCAGTGCCGAATCCTAAAATTAAAACTGTTTTCCTCGCCCATCCTCCTTTAAGTTTCTCTAACAAGTTTTGACTTTTTAAAAAACACAAAAATAGGTAGAATATGAGATAAAATGCAATGCTAAGAAATTCTGGATGTGCTATTTTTGGTTATAAAGGAAAGATACATTTCAAAAGCTACATTATTAAAAACCCGCGTGACCCCTCCTAGGATAGTCGCCTCTTTGGTGAGCTTACCTTCGGTTTCAGGAACGAGTGTTTCTAATGCTCCAATCCTCGCCACTATTTGTTTTCTCGCTTTCGCGAGATCGGGCCACTCCCGGATGGATGTTAATGTCGCCAAGCGTCCCTTGTGGCAAACTATTCTTGCACGTACTGAGACCATTGGTGATGAATTGTTTACTCATGAAAATTCCCGAGTTCCACTCCAAGGTCCTGATTTAGATAGATGCAACCTACTCAAAGCTGAAAAAGAAATCTTTTACTCTCTCTTTCAAAAAGGAACCATTATTCCAATAGGAACTGCTGCAAATGCAAGCTGGTCCACACCTACGATGAATGCATCTACTAGTGTTAAGTGATCTTAGTGTTACAAAGAGTATTGGCGCTAATAAACACAAGTTAAAGCTAACTACGCAGACTGATGATGAAGGTTTTAAAGAACCGCGAATCACAAGCAAAAGCAAATCTTCAATCTCTGAATATGAGAAGACTCTTCAAACTAACAAGTTTAAATACTCTAACCCAGAAGCAATATGGAAAAGGAGATAGCGATTCGGACGAAGCATAAAAGTCGCTCCAAAGAAACTTCAGGCCACATTCCACAGATCGTCATTCCAGATTTTAATTTAGACCGGAAGATTTTGAAGTAGCGATTGAAATCTAAAGGAATTGGCAAGATCCGAGGAAACTGAAAAGCAAATTCTGTAAAGATCAAAGTTTCCAACATCGATGACAATCGCGAAGATTTTTCGAGACTGAGAAATTCTTTTCCTTACCTTTACAATAAATACTGATAAGCCGATAAAGCCGTAAGAAAGGAACTTCAACGAAGTTCCAACGTTGAGCGAATTAAATAAGAACTCTTGGATTTAGGGATCACTGTATTAAAAATCCTACAGCTTCGCAGATACAATGAAGATGTTCCTGTTCCTTACTGAAGTGACAAGTGAATCTACAAAACTGATACTCCTCGAGACCTAGATCTGTTCATCGAACCATTGAAACGAAAGGCCTACCCAGTGCCATCGGTACAGGCACACCAGAGACAAATGTTTTAATGCAGCAACATGCCTCAAGTGTGCCGCTTAACACGAAACTTATACTTGTAAAAGAAACAAAAAGGAATTATTCGCAATCTGTGTGGCAAGAATCATGTTTTCTCATACAAGCGATGTGAGAAATATCTGAAGCTATCCAAAAACCAAAGCACTCACAGCAATCAGAAAAAAGAAAACACTCTGCTCTTTAAGCGTGATAAAAAAGGCTTCCCTTCCTTCCCAGAAATGTAAAATAAGGAGATTAGAGCTCTGACGTCTGCTTGCTGTGAACTGGCAAAAAAGATGAATGACCTCTCCTTTTTTGAGTGGATAAAAAAATAACTGATGAAAGCAGAGAATTCCTGCAAAAATTTGTAAACACACAAAAACTTTAATGGAGAAGTTTGAAGTGAGCATGTTTGCTCTTGACTATTTTGCATCTCTGGACTATGAATTGTAAATTTTTCAACTTTACAGTAATACTTTCACTGATTTCATTAACTATGTAAGTGTTTGTTAATGCTTTCTTCAATGGCTTTCCAAAGCACGGTAGCTGAGGGGTAAGGACGCTGACCTTAGATCTCTAACAGTAGCTGAATGGTAGCTGACTTTAGGAATTCTGTAGATTTCAGTTCGGGGTCTCAATTTTTTTTTTATTGCACTTAATCAAGAAGCTCCTTTAATTTTTTTATTTATTTTATTTTTGCATTGTTTGTACTGCATCTTATGTATTTTTATTCAGACCCTCCATTGTCCTGTTACTGCTGCAGTTCTCAATTCCACACCTAGATGGCGACACCTATGCATGAACGTATAAAATGTTTTCTCTTTCTGTGTTGAAATCTGTTTTGCAAGTAATTGTCACCCTCGTCTCTGGACACATTGTGCGATTGCATTTAAGTGCCTTTAATGGAAATTTTTTATGATTCTAGTAAAAATTTCTGAGAAGTTTAGACTAGAAGAATGAAGTTCCAAATTCGGCCACTCCCTAAGTTTCTCACTATTCCGTATTCATTGCATGCAGGTTAGGTTAGATTACCTGAATATGCAAAGTCATGAGGGTTATCTAAAAGGAGAGATGCCTTCGTAGAGTACGTTTAAAAGTTTAGTTTGTTTTATTTGATTAAGGCAAAGTATACGAGTGCTAACTGCCTAACAGGAGTGTTGCCGCATGAAGAATGAGCTGAAGTGTCTGGAATGTAGGAAAATGCTAAAACACTTCTCTGACTCCGATAAGATTAACATTTATTCATATCGAATTTCACAAAACAGAAAATCAGTCATTGTTCTTTTGCTTTCACGGTGGCTTGATATTGCCACTCTGGCGAAAGAAAAATCGCGCGCGAAGAGTTTCACAGATGGTGCTTCAGTATGGCTAATGATGTCGGCAGACACCCCTTTCCCAGTGATAGCGTTATACCTCATAGTCTCAGGTATGCAGGAAATCTCACTCTTCGTCCAGCTTTTGTGTTTCTAGGATGAATGTCTTTGGAAGGATCATTGTTCCTAGAAAGTGGTTGTAAGATTTTAGAGTTATCAGCTTCACGTGTCGGAAGATTTGTTGTTATTTCATCTTTGCGATTGAAACATGGTTTCAGTCTATCTGTCGTAATTCGTCTAATTTTACTTGAAACTTGCACATTGAACATTTTCCAAAATGTTGTTTAACTAAATATGGTCCAAGGTAGGGTGGTTGAAGAGAAGATGAAATTATGTTAGAATACGTGTAAAAAAGCTTTTAAGTCCTTGTGCACGAAAATTGGTTTTTATCCATGTGTGGTTGTTGGTGTTGGTTTTAGGTTATGGATGTGACTTTGCAATTTTTGTATAAAATCTGAATTCATGACAGTTGGGGAATGACTGAAAAATTCTCCAGGCAAAGATTGGTGTGCCGCACATGTGTTCAGCAGAAAATTTAAAGGTAGGACATCAGTTCAAGAATTTGACTTTTCCAGATATGATATCAGGCTGTTTTTCAAAGTTCGATTAAACCATTAGATTCTGGATGATAATTTGTGGTGCTGTTAGCTTTAAAACTTAGGTATTTGCTCAAGGATTGGAAAAGTTTGCTGTCAGATTGTCGATTTTGGTCACATGTTATCTTCTCTGGGATTCCGAATCTCCAAACATTTGTCACGACAAGGGCATTTGCGATGGTATCTGAAGTTTGGTCTTCCAAAAGTACAACTTCGATCCACCGAGTGAATCTATCGATGATAGTAAGCAGATACTAAAACCTTTGCAAGATGGTAAAGGGCCAAATATCGATGCTAAGATGTTTGAAACAGGGATAAATAGAAAGGGCTAGGTCATTCCTTTGTTCGACTCTTCGCCGACGCGAGCCTCATGGAGGGGGTTAACTGGTAGTAATCTGACGTCACTGTTATGCACCTGCTCTGATTTCGCCCGTTTAAAACTGTAGTTTCATTCAGTTTGCGAGACGATTTTCTGGAGGTCGCATATCTCAAATTAATTTTAATCATACATATTTGTTTTCTAATAATGCAAATACTTAAAATAATTCGTGTATATATATGTATATATATAGTTTTAATCAGTTTTCCTTTTAAATTCTACATTTAAAGTATCCTTTATGTAATATGGCTTCTTGTGCTGTAGCAACGTGCCGTAACACTTATAGAAATACGAAAGGAAGAGATATTGTATTTCATGCTTTCCCAAAGGACAATTTGATTTTGACGAAAGAATGGATACATAAATGTCGAAGACAAGATTTTATTAATGTGAAAAACGCAAGAATTTGCAGCGAACATTTTCTGTGCAGTGATTATGAAGATGATATGAGAAATCGCTTGCTTGGATTGCCACAAAGGAAACTGTTGAAATGCAATGCTGTGCCGAAAGTAAATTTATCGTGTGAGGATCAGAGGTCTCATTTCGCAGTGGAAACAACCAATATTTTTTATTTTAATACTCCAATGAAGAAAGAACTTCTTTTTTCACTCATAAGACATATTCAGTCATCTGGAGTAGAAGTGAAAGCAATAGTGTCTGATTTAGGGGGATCTAGTACTTTGTGGAAAGAGTTACAGATTTCGATTAATAGTTCTGAGTTTCCAAATCCAGTATTGCAAACGAAAAAAATATGGGTTTTTGCAGATTTAGCGCACTGCCTCAAATTACTGAGAAACCAATTTTTAGATAAAGGATTTATTTTAGGAGATGGAACTGTTTTAAATGTTGATGTTATTAAAGAGGTTTTAAATAGAGATTCAGGAGAAATTAAATTGTGTCACAAACTAAAACCAAATTATTTAATGGTCAAGGGAAACGAGAGACGAAAAGTCGCTCCAGCGAAAACATTATTTTCAAGAACTACCGCGAAAGGTATATTTCACCTCACAGGAAATCAAAAAGCATCTGACTTCTTTGAATTAATCGACAGTTTTTTCGATATTATGAATAGTACCAAGCCATACCCTGCTTCAGATAAAATACTTAAAGCAGCATTTGGATTAAATGAACATCATGAAAAACAAATTCAAGTTTTGGAATTAATGAAGAAAGTCATTGGTGGATTAAGAGTTCAGGGAAAATCCAACATGCTGCCTTTCCAAAAAGGAATAATAATTTCAATAAATTCTCTTTTTGGACTACACCAGGATCTGAAATCATCGTATGATGCTAAATATATTTTAACATCTAGATTAACTCAGGATGCACTTGAAAGTCTCTTTAGTCAGATTCGAGGGCTTGGTAGGTTTAATGACCATCCATCACCTAGTGAAGTTATACGCCGCTTAAAGCAATTAATACTCGCTAATAAGTTGCCAAAATTATCGTCAAAAGTGTGCACGACTAAAGAAAGCAGAAATATTGATTCATATTTAACATCAGAACTACTTGAAATGGCTTTGAAAACTGAGGAGGAAGATGCTTTTCCATTAAATACTATTGATGATTTGGATTTGGATTTCATAGAGGAACCTTCTCCTATGGCTTGGGAATTAGAATTGAATTCCGCCAGACAATTTTCGACCGCCGAAAAAGAAGCATTAACATATGTTGCAGGTTATATTGCCTACCGTGTGCGAGACAAAGACCCGTCATTGGGAACAATATCTAAAAATAGTGCTGATGAACCAATATTTAATTCAGAATGGATTAAATTATTGTCCTTAGGAGGTTTGACTACACCTTCCCATTCATGGATGAATACAGTTTACGAGTTCGAAAAAATATTTTGTGCAGTTCATGGTACAACTTACTACAAAGGGAAGCATGTAATTGGCTCTTTAATTAATAAACTGGAGAAACATTATCCTGAAGTTAACAGAGAAGCAATTCGTTTATTTTGCAGAGTGCGAACTTTTATTAGAATACGTTTCTTAAATAGAAATGCATATGTTTTTTCCCAAAGAAAAGCAACCCAAAAGGCAAAAAAGTGGATTGCTTCGAATGTGGCAGCCAATAAATAATATTTCAACAGCTTGTAGTTGAATTGCGACTGTACAAGTAAGCATATATAATATGTTTTGATTTGAAATATTTTTAGATGACATTTTAGAAGTTAATAGCATAAAGCATATTTCAAATAAGAACTAATTTTATTAAGTTATTTTTATTGTATCCTGTGTTATTATTAATTCGATTTTGTGCTAGCTTAGCATTCTAGACAAAATATAATAGTATAATATTAAAGTAATTGGCATAAGAAGACTTGTCTCATTAATCTCCACTTTTGAAAAATTAAATAATGTTTTAGGTACTGTGAGTAAAGTTGTTTTGTCTAAATTAAGATAACAATCTTACATGTATTTATTTAAATGTAATATGATGAAAGCCTAAGTTACAAAATTATTTAAAAAAATATCTATTATTATGTTGAATCGGAAGAAAAATATGCCAATGTAAAATTTACAATTAGGCTGAAGCTCAAACTTAGATCAGCAGAAATTTTGCCATATATAACCATAGATGTTTAAAGCTATGTCAATTTAAGGTTGTTTTTGGTTAATTTTAAATAGTTATTATTTTAGTTATCTTAGAAGCAGTAGTAGAGTTCTCTTAGTTAACATGCAGATAAATAAATGATTAGAAATAAACAGGCATGTAAAGAAAAAAAAAATCCCTGCAAATTAAAAAAAGGAACTTTATGCTAAGAGTAGCGCATTTTGTCTGTTATTTTAAAATTGAGTAAGTACTATTAAATTTTTTAATGTTCAATGTAAAATGCATACTGCAGTAACATTGTCTCTTCCAAATTATAGCTATCATTCACACACAGCTTATTTTAAACGCTGGTTCTTCAAATTTAAAACGCTAATTTCTATGTTGTGAATTGCATCTCCGCGCTCAGTGTCATCGTGGCTACGTCATCACTCCTCATTGCCTGTTTCAGGGGAATGCTATGAGCTAGCCCTTCTCTTTTAAGTCCTGTGTTTGAAACGTTAACTGAAAACTTTGAATTCCACGGCTGGGAGCATGGGTATGTTTGTGAACTTTGGCATTGAAAGCATGCTCTAAACCACAGCTAACAGTCTTTGTTTATGCCAGGCCAAATGAATATTTTTGTCACCAGCTTCGTTGTTGCACGAATTCCAGAATGGGATAAGTTATGTATACAGAAAAGTACTTTTTCGCGAAATTCTTTAGGAATATATGGCCGGTTAAAATTATTGAAGGTATCACAGTAAATTTTCTTATTGCTATATGGGACAGGAATTTGTACGATTTTGAAACTGTAATTTGATTTAAGAATCTTTAGATCTTCATCCTCCTGGCAATCTGCAATAGCTGTATAATCAATTGGAGCTGGAGTAGCGATGGTGTCGATTCTCGATATCGTGTCTGCTACGATGTTTTCTCCAAAAATGTAGTGACTTCGGCAATGTAGTTCAACTGCCGGACTTGTCTTGGAGAGGCTTTATCTAAATTCTGCTAGAAGGCGATAGGTTTATGATCAGTGAAGGTAGTAAATGATCGTTCTTCCAGAATGTGTTTAAAATATTTTACCGCTAGTTACATTCCAAGTAATTGTCGATCGCATGCTCTGTGTTAATTATAGGGATCGGGAGAAAAGCTCAGCGGTTGATTTTTATTATTATATAGTTGATGGATCACGGCTCCCACGGCGGAATAAGATGCATCTGTAGTTAGGGCGATATGCGCCGTCTGTTTGAGGTGAACTAATATTGCAGACTTGCACAGTGCGCTTTTGAAATAAGTAAAAGCCTTCTGCGCATCTTCGGTCCAAATTAAAGGTTTTTTTACTGTTTTTCTTTGCTCCTTTAAGCAAGATTGTCAACGGTTGTTGTAGTTTGGCGCAGTTTGTTTTAAAGCGATGGTAAAAGTTCTAATCCCAAAAATCTGCGCAAGCTTGTGAAGGATTCTGGTTTAAGATATTGTTTAATTGTATAGACTTTCGATGGAACTGGTTTGATTCCTTCCGTTGATATTTCATAACCTAAAAATTCAACTTCGCTCAGACCAAATTTACATTTTGCAATGTTTATACACAGTCCGTAGTTACTGAGTGTTTGGAAGAATTAATTCAAGATGTTTTTTGCGTGTTTCAGTGTCTGAAGAGGCAATGAGAATGTTGTAGAGATAGCAGAATACAAAGTCTAGGCCGCTAAGTACTGTGTTCATGGACCTTTGGGAGGTTTGTGGAGCGTTGCATAGGCCAAAAGTCATATAAAGGAATTCAAAACGTCCGAAAGGTGTTATGATGGCAATTTTCGGAATATCAGCTTCATGAACAGGAATCTGATGGTAGGCTCTTATCAAGTCTATGGCTGAAAAATCGTTTTCCCATGCAGAATATTTGTACAGCCCGTTAGAAATGGTAGTGGATAACGGTCTGGTACAGTATGTAATATGGTACAGTCTGTGGTAATCACTGCATGGTCTCCAGTAACCGGATTCTTTTAAAGTGACGTGAAGTGGACGTGACTAGCTGCTTTTGGATGGTCAAGAGACCTTCTTGCAGCATATAATCGAATTGCTTTTTGCAGCAATCAACTTTTCTTGAGAAAGTGTTCACACTTTAAAGGATACGGGTTACCTTTGATTTCGATGTAATGCTGCACATCATGTTCTTCAATTTTGTCATTTTTTATGTTGGGCTTAGGTAATTAAAGAAATTTATTTACAACGGCTCTTTATTGGTTTTGAAAAGTATTAGCAATGAATTTAGGAGTGGCTCTATTGTTACACGGTCGTCAATAAGGTAGCGCCGTCCGAAAGATTTGCATAATCCTAAATCCAGTTCTAATGACTTTTTACCATACGTTTTGATTGTTATACCGTTAGCTGCAAATTGCTCAAGCTTAGCCACAATTCCTTTTTCTGATGATGATGGTGGAATAACCGATGTTTCAGCTCCGGTGTCAATTAAAAATGGGTTGCTAATGCATTGTCACAATTATATAGACGAGTCAGCTTCATATATGTAGACCCTTGACTTTTGGTCATCATCGAAAGCCGGAAATTCATGTTCCTGTTTCAAAACCTGGTATTTGCATTAAAAGGTGTATTTGTAAGTTCTCTGGGCAAAACGTTGATGAAAATAACATTTATTTGGGTACTGCTATTTTTGGAACGATTTCTTGAATTTGATATCTATATTCGTCTTTGTGGACTGTAATTTCTACGCCTATTCATTTCTGCCATCTGCAGTGTCAAGTTTGATATCTGTTTCTCTAGATTTTTTGCTATAATGTTATCAGATGGTGAAGAAACCATGCGGGCTACCTGGGGTGAATTGGGATTTAATTCCTATATTTTGTCAGGCATTGTAGATGGTTTAGTCAAATCATCGCTGCTTACAGGCAAAATAATCCGCATATTAAGTGGTAGTCGTTGCATCCACAATGCTCTCAAAAATTTATCCGGCACTTGCTTAGCCTTATCACGTCTGTGTAATCCAGTGAAGTGTCTGGAATGTAAGAGAATACTGAACACTTCTCTCACTCCGATAAGATTAACATTTATTTATATTTATTCATATCGAATTTCACGAAACAGAAAATCGATCATTGTTCTTTTGATTTCACGGTGTCTTAACGTTGCCACTCTGGCGAAAGAAAAGTGGCGAAGAGTTTCACAGATGGCGCTTCAGTATGACAAATGATGTCGCCACTGACAACTTACGAAGTGAAATTGGCTTGTATCCACGTTACACAGTGGAAAAACTACAAAAATGTCCATGCAGCCAGCCCGTTCCTCGAGTCTCGAACTTCGAATTACCAGGATTCATTGGCTTTTACCAGTCGGCCGATGGTGGAACCATTGCATACAGGATACGGAGCTGTCGCGAAAAGGAAAAGGTTAGAATTTGTGCTTCCTATCTTGTTTTTCATACATATTTCATTAGTAATTTAAAGTTTTTACCTGTTCTCTATTGCAATTGAAATATTGCGGAATTAGTAATGAAAATTAAAATTTTACTCTGTAAACTTTTGTTCTTCAAGTAAGTCTACGTCATCGTGATAATTAATTTGATGTACGGTTTGATTTGCGATTGTCAGAATCGCGAGGCTTGATAAACGTTCCTCGCTCACTGATAATCGCAGATAGTTTTAATTTGCTAGAACTTCGTGTACAGGTTGCGAATGTTGTAGGAAGCAGGGATAAATAGAAAGAACTATTTCATTCCTTTGTTCGACTCTTCGCCGACACAAGCCTAATAGTGGGGACTTAATCGGCAGTCACTGTGCTGCACCTGTTCTGATTTCCCGCGTTTAAAACTGTAGTTTGCCACCCAACTGGTATAATGGGTAGCGTCGCTGACTGAAGTGCCGAAGGCCCTATGTTCAAATCCCGGAGAAGGCATGGATGTTTGTAAATGTATAGTGTCTGTGCGGCATGGCGGCACTCTAAATATGCGGCAAGCCGGAAGTCCTCTCGTGTGGTTTGGTGGAAGAGGAGAGGGGGAAGACCCTCGGACTGTTGCCAACGACAGGCGTAATCTTGCGCTCCTTTCCATGACGAATTTCGTGGACTTGGGCTGACTATACGTCAGACAAGTGAGCATAAGCAACAACAAAATTGTAGTTTTATTCAGCTACGAGGCGATTTTCTACAGGTCGAATATTCCAAATTAATTTTAATCATATATATTTGTTTTCTAATAATGTAAATATTTAAAATAATTTATACATATAATTTTAGTCAGTTTTCCTTTTATATTCTATATTGTGAAGCATCGTTTATGTAATATGGCTTTTTGCGCTGTAGCAACGTGCTGTAACACTTATAGAAATACGAAAGGATGAGATATTATATTTCATGGGACCAAAGGGCCCAAATGACAGTTTGCTTTTGATGAAAGAATGGATACATAATGTCAAAGACAAGATTCTATTAACCCTTCGTGAGTGCAATCACTATCTCTCAAGGCTCTACACAACAGCCGGA
>KK120956.1:7720-22585 GCA_000611955.2 Stegodyphus mimosarum
TTGGTCTAAGCTGATTTCACCAACTGATTTAGTTGAAAAACTAGATGATTATGATACCTTAAAGTCAACTTTCAACAATAAACAACCGCGTAAAGAAGGGCCTTCCGACAAACGAAACTCCTTTAAGGATGGTCCAGTTGCTACAATCAACGAAAAGAAAAAATTCTACGGTATTACACATAATGAAAAAGGTGAACCAAAATGCTTCAGTTGTAATAATATTGGACATATTTCAAAGGACTGTCCGCTGCCAAACCAGTAGTTATATGCCGAAAATGTAATAAAACAGGTCATAAAGCTAAAAATTGTGTTACTAAAGCTGACAATAATCATTCCAATGATAAAAATTATTCTATTGAGCAAGTTAGCGAAAATTCAGAAGAGAGCAATTCATATTTGAAGAAAGCAAAACTGAATAATTCTGAAGAAGTACAGGCTTTAATTGATACGGGGAGTTCTTGTTGTCTCTTAAGAACTTCAGTTGCTCAGAAACTTAAAGTGAAACCCGAACCTGCTGTTAATGAACTGTATGGTTTTGGAAATCAAAGAGTGCCTGCAGTGACGTCTATCGGAATGATTAAAGCCGATATTGAAGTTGATAATGTAAAAGGCCAAGGCATAAATATATACCTTGTTCCTGATAATGCTCAACCGGTTGATCTAATCATCGGACGGACATGGCTTGATCTCCCTTATATCGCTTATGTCAGAATAGGAAAAAGATTTCACTTCGGATATCGGGAAGATGAACTATTTAGTAATCTCGAAATTGATGAAAAAATAAATAGAGTCTGTCTTAAAGCTCTTGAGGCAAATGAATTAGAGAAAAATACGATCAGTCTTGTCAGTTCTCAAGCAGATTTTGTAGAAAATGGATTAATTATGATTGAAAATTCTTCCGAAGGTATCGGCTGTTTATTAGAAATTAAAAATGGCGCAACTTGTATACCAATGATTAACGTTGGCGATAGAAGCGTTAAGCTTCAAAAAGACCAATGTGTTGGGAGAGCAGAAGAAGTTGAACTGTGTTTAAATACTGAAATTTCTGAACTGAGCTCGAACCCAGCAAAAAGGGAAAATATTAACAACATGAAAGTTCCCATAAGTTTAAGCGACGTTAAAATTGGCTCGAATCTTAACGTTGATCACCAGCAAGAGTTACTGCGTCTTTTGAATGAATACAGAGATTGCTTCGCACTAAATATTTCAGAACTAGGGTGCACAGATCTCATAAAAATGGACATTAAGGAAATCGAAGGTTCAACGCCAGTATGTATGAAGCCTTATAGAACAAATGCCTCTGAAAGAGCTGCGATCAAAAAAATAGTTCAAGAATGGAAACAAAATGGAATTGTAACAGAAACGCGATCCCCATACGCTAGTCCTGTCATATTAGTAAAGAAAAAGACCGGTGAATACAGATTAGTTGTGGATTACAGGCGTCTCAATAGTCAAACTATAAAGGATAAATTTCCCCTGCCTAAAATAGATGATTTATTAGAACAATTGCACGAGTGCAGTCTGTTTACAACGCTAGATTTAGCGCACGGATATTTACAGATTCCACTCACTGAAAGTGCAAAATTGAAAACTGCTTTCGTAACACCGGATGAAAGTGGACAATTTGAAAGAATGATTTTTGGCTTGACTAACGCTCCTTCAGAATTTCAACGATTGATGTATCATGCATTATCTTCATCATGTAATAAAGACGTGTTATGCTACCTTGACGATATACTTGTTCCAGCAAGGACTTGGGAAGAAATGATTCAGAAATTAATAAAAGTATTCGAAGCACTACGTGCAGCTAAACTAACCCTGAAGTTACCGAAATGTGAATTTGCCAAACAAGAAATAGAATATTTAGGCTTTATCATCAATAAAAACGGAATAAAGCCAGGATCAAGAAAAGTTGAAGTAATATCAAAATTCCCAGAACCTAAAAACATTCATGAAGTTCGACGATTTCTTGGTTTAACAAGTTTTTTTAGAAGATTTATTCCAAATTATGCCACTAAAGCTGGACCATTGACTCAACTAACTAAGAAAAATCAAACATTCAGATGGGAAGAAAGTCAGCGGAATTCTTTTAAAGTGCTGAAAAATGAACTGACGAATCAGCCAATTTTAGCTTTGTACAACCCTAAAGCTCAAACAGAAGTCCACACTGATGCATGCTCAGAGGGTATTGCTGGCATGTTACTTCAACTCGGAAGTGACGATAAATGGCATCTAGTCTATTGCGTGAGTAAGAAGACAACGGAAGCTGAAAAGAATTATCACTCAAGTAAACTTGAGCTAATGGCAATTGTCTGGACTCTAGACAGACTCCGACAATTCTTACTCGGTATTGAATTTACGGTGGTTACCGACTGCCAAGCACTGGTTTACATGAATGCAAAGAAATCTACCAATCCCCAAATTGCTCGTTGGAGTATCCTTATTCAAGAGTATAATTTTGAAATACGCCACAAACCAGGGATTAAGATGTCTCATATCGATGCAATCAGTAGAGCTCCTGTTATTAATTCATCAGACACCATGCATTCTTTAATAGAAGATAATTTAGAAGTTTGTCTGACCTTAAATTTAGACGAACAAATTCTTATGATACAGCATGCAGATGAAAAATTAAGAGAATTAATAACAATCTTGAAGAAAGACCCAAGTGAAAGAACCAAAGAAGAAAATCAAAATGTGGAGAATTATCTTTTGAAAAGAAATAGACTGTTCCGGATTGTGGAGGATGGAGAAAAGAAAAAGTTATTATACGTCGTGCCTAAAAGCATGAGAAAAAGCATAGTTGTGAAATTTCATGATCTTATGGGACATTTTGCTGTTGATAGGACTGTAACAAAAATCAAAGAACTGTACTGGTTTCCTGCTATGAAGAGATATGTTCGTCGACATATATCAATGTGTTTCGAGTGTCTCATCAACAAAGTTCCAAGTGGAAAAAGACAGGGTCTTTTGCATCCTATTCCCCCAGGTCGCAGACCTTTTGCAATAATACATATTGATCATCTTGGACCTTTCGTCACAAGTTCTAAAAGAAACAAGGAATTGTTAGTTGTCATTGATAATATGACCAGATTCGTTCGATTGTATGCTGTGAAAAACACATCTTCGAAAAACGTACTGAAATCACTGCTGAGTTTCATAGAAGAATTTGGATTACCAAATCGTATTATATCAGATCGAGGTTCTTGTTTTACTTCAAAGGAATTTCAAAACTTTTGCAAGGAAAAGGGAATTCGTCATACTTTAAATTCAACCTCTCACCCACAAGGAAATGGTATGGTCGAGAGATCAAACAGAACAATTTTATCAACGATAGTAACATCAATGAAAAGTAAAGATCAAAAGGATTGGGATAAAAGAAATAAAGAAGTTGAAAGAAATTTGAATAACACAATCAATAAAACTATTGGGAAAACACCATTTGAAATACTTCATGGATATATACCACGATTTCAAAATGGAGTTTTAAGATTACTTGCTGATGAAGAAGCAGAAGTTTATAAGGAACCGAAAAAATTACAAAAAGAAGCTAGAGAAAAAATTGCTAGAGAGCAAGAAAAAATGAAAACTTCTTATGACAAGAAGAAATCGGGATCTCTATCGTTTGAACAAGGGGAAATAGTAGTAGTTAAAAGGAACTCAAAATCTACAGGGGAGTCAACCAAAACTAAACCTAAGTATCGTGGTCCAATGGTTGTAACAGAAGTACTTCCAGGCGACACTTATAGGATATCACAACTAGAAGAAGCCTGCGATGGTCGCTTTTATGCATCAACTGCTCATGTAAGTCAATTAAAGTCTTGGAAAAATGCAGAAGTAAATGATGATGATGACAATGATGACGATAAGGATGACGAACTTAAAAGGCCCAAGCGAACAGTGCGTAAACCATTGCATTATAGAGACTCTGTGTAGGACTTAAAGATTTTTTTTTCAAAATTATGTTTCATTTTTTTTTATTTTTCTCCTACTTATTATTAATATATTTTGTTGTTGTTTATACAGAATATCTACTGAGAAATGGTAACAGCCAATTTCTGGATGTCGTTCTATTATATATTTATTATTCAGATGAAGTACGATTAAAAATGAATATTGGTAGGATGAATTAAGAACGTTTGTTATGATATGTACTTTTAAAAATACGTTACACGTAGGTTATTAAGTTAAGAGTACGATTTATCTTTAAATAAATGTTTGTTTGTCTCTTTTAAAATCGTCTTGTGAGTGATTAATTTAACTACTAAAGGAAGCTAACACAAGATTGTCGTTTGCTCGTTTTACTTTTGTATATATACACGGAAAACCCATTATATTATGACAATCCTATTTATAACATATACGACCACCTTTAGGCCTCAAAACGGCTAGCACCTAGCATGGCATTGACTCCACAAGATGCTGATATGTAGTCTGAAGTATCAGGTACCAAGCACTCACTAAATTGTCCTGCAATTCTCGCACATTGCGAGGGGGTAGCATGGCAGCATGAGTTTGTTTTTCTAGGTTGGACCACAAATGCTCTATTGGATAATTGTCAGGTGAATTTGGAGGCCAACACATGACTTGAAAGTCTCTGGAATGGTCCTCGAACCACTCCCCGACGATTCGACCCTTATGACATGGTACGTTATCCTGTTGGTAAACAACATCCCCCGCCGGCAATACTGTTGTCATGAGTGGGTGGACCAATGATGTTCACATAGTGCACAGATGTCAGGGACTGTTCTAAAGCGAATATGGGTCCTAATGTTCTCCATGAAAACAGTGCCCACACGATAATACCTCCATCACCAACTTCTCTCTCCAACTGTGCATCCGGGAGACAGGCTTTCATTTGGAATTTGGCGTATTAGCACATGCCCGTTGATGTGATGGACCAGAAAACGTGATTCGTCGGACCGAGATACTTTCTTCCATTCTTCTAATGTCCAATTCCTATGAGCTTGGTCTACTGCAGATGCAACTGGGAATGACGTGCAGTCAGTGCAGTGACATGCTTCGGCCTCCGGCTGCGTAGGCCTATAGGCAGCAATGTAAGTCACAGTGTGTTGAGAATCACTGTCTGGGTCGCCACTGTCGTAGCTCTTCGGTCACGGCGAACAACGCGTAGCTCTGCTCTCCTTTGGATTCAATGTGCCATCGACGACACACTGCTGGCCGGCATCTTGTCCTTTCACCATCCATACACCACTTTTGTGTGCTCCCAACAACTACATATTAACAGCCCACTAAGCATGCCATTTCTGATATTGATTTTCCCAGTCGCCAAGCCATAACAATTTACTCTTTATTGACGTCTGATAAATCAGCTGCTTTTCCCATTATGTCACTAATCACGCTATGTTGGGGCAGACAATGCATAGCCGCTTTATATACTCCAACATCAGCCGTGCACGTTCCAGAGCGATCCCATTCTTATAGATCAAGTGTGGTCATAATGAAATGGCTCTTCGGTGTGTATATTGCACATAAATCCCTTTCGTACATAAAATATATATGTATATTTAAAATAACTAAATAAATTGTAAAAGAAGTCAGAATAAAAAATATCCTGTTCTGTTATCTTAATTAGCAACTATGAAATTCATAACGGGAAACATTAAAATATATGAAAGTAAGTAAACTTTAAATATGGGGTGTACTTTATTAAATTAATAACAAATGGTTGAAAATATATATTTTAATTACTTAAAACATGGAAAATTATTTCGCAGAGACTGTTGAATATAGAATTACTACTTCATATTTTCAGATTGCTATTGTTCATATTTGAACTTCCAACTTGCAATCTTAATCCCCGTAACAATCATTGCAAAAATAACCCTTTACCGTATTCCAAAGATCAGCAGCAAACATGTTTTTTCAAAATCTTGCATAATATTAAATACTGACTTTTGATAGTCAAGCTGATAAAAATAAGATTAGCTGTTTTTATGATTTTGGACTAGTAGTTTCTTCTTCCATTCACGTACTTTTCTGCAGTGTTTCACTTTTTATATACTCGACTATCCAAAATTTCAAAAGCTTTCTGAATACTTTTTTGTTAAATTTTTACTGTACACACATGTCAGTATTTACATCAAAAATGCACAGATGCATACTTGAAATGAGTTCAATTTTACAGCTAAACACAGGAATTGGAAAACAAAAAAAAAATTATTTATTCCTAGATTGTATTTCTTTTTCCTTCCGGAAAATCAAAGTGCACTTACACAGGCATGCAGTCACACTGCCCAAGCATGTATGGAAATTCTTAACACATTTGGTAATCCTGATAATTATGTTAAATAAATCAGAAAATATATTACGTGTAACAAATGAATAAAAGTAGTAACAGAACATAATAATGAAGTTGCGAAGTTATTTAATGTTATAAAGCTAAGCAATTTAGTAAATTAAAAATTTAATCAAAGCAGTGAAGTATTTTGATAAGTATGATTGATTTTAAGGGTGTTGGAAGCCAAAAATCTTCAAAAAATATAGATTTGGAATTTTTGCATTTTCAAATTCTCTACACTTTTAGCTTTCAAAAAATACTATACTTTAATCTCTATGAAAATTAGAACTTTAAAAAACCTAGTTTTATTTTATGGTCTAATGCTTTGATAAATGAGGAATTTTACATTAAAACGCGTTTTTCTCCAAACGTGATTTTGTTTATACTCGATGTACCTTTTCTCAGGAACTACTACTCCCAGGTACCTAAAATTTTTATGGCTTATTTATTATATTTTCTAATATTTACTGAAATGAGCTTTTTGTGATAAATTAAGATAAAAAAATTTCATAAATTTTTTGCATGAGAAAAGTGCTAAATTTTACTATGCCTAATAAAATAGTCTATGAATTAGTCTAAAATTCAAAATATTTCAAAAGCTCATTTCAGTATAATCAGATAGGTGTACGTTAATTACACAAAAAATTTCAAGAGTATATCTACTGCAGATTTTGAGAAAAGGTACATCGAAAATGGCCAATTTAACATTGTCGGTATAGGGGGTTCCGACACCCCTTAATAAGTTCCTTACATATCTTTATAAATGAACTTTATTATTTTTTTAAGCAATCAAAAAACTACGAGAGTTACTTTAACAATTTTGAAATATATAAACTAAAAGAAGAATTAAAATATTATTATTCTATTTATTAACCTTGATTTTTACATAGAAATCTGCAGAATGCTTTATAATTAAGATGCACAGGAATTCTGATTCGTAAATCTGAAGTTTCCTTTTTAAATTAAAATTGCTATGTTGGCATACGTACAGTTTTTTCTATAATGACTTCAAATCTGAATAAATCTTTCGAACAATCCAGTTTATTTCATTGACGTCGCTGAATTTTGTGATGAATGCATCACATTACATTTACTTTGCATACTGTGTATGTACACTTCAGCAGTGCATTTTTTTTCTTTCTCCAAATACAGTAATTCAATAAGGTACATCGTCAGTTACGCTGACAAACAATAACTATTCACTAAAGATTTTACTGTATTTCCACTCATAATAATTTAAATTTGAAAATCTTGCAATTAATAGTTAAAACACACAATCAACTTCGGAATTCTTTCCAAAGCAAGAACTAGTGGTCGGGAAAAAAGGGGTGTGACGATTTCTATTTGCCAGGTGAAACTACTCGATATTTCCTTGACGTTAAAAATTCAAAAAAGGGGGTAGGCTCTGGTAGGGTTCGGAAGTACGACTCAAGGTCACGATGATCTACCGCGATTCCGTCACATCTCTATCTGATGTTAAAGAAAGCATAGATCGCCATGTACGTAACATTCCCCAGTTCGTGCTGCTTTCAACAGTCAAACCTGCGATTTTACATTTTCAGATGATAGTAGACATCATATCGTGCATGTTTTGTAAACTTTTGTAGATTATATCATGGAGATATATTCTCAATAAAGCTATGATACGCAACTTTGGACTCTTTTTTGAAACTCATTGCTTTTTTTCCTTTTTTTCCCTCGATAAAATTCCCATCATTTCATTCTGCCATAACCCAGTCTTCCTATTTTTGCTACACACAGCTCGCAAATTTCGAGTTTAATTATGGGCGCCCTATATATCAATCAACCGCTTGGTGTATTATTAGAACCAAGCCTCTGTTGTTATTATTTTTTCACAGTTT
This sequence comes from Stegodyphus mimosarum, assembly GCA_000611955.2. Classification (NCBI taxonomy): domain Eukaryota; kingdom Metazoa; phylum Arthropoda; class Arachnida; order Araneae; family Eresidae; genus Stegodyphus; species Stegodyphus mimosarum. The sequence continues at coordinate 15,884 of KK120956.1, forward strand.
GACATTGTAAAAGTGGCAACCCACTGATATTGGTCGAAGTTTGTTGGGACACGTTATTCAGAGACTGTCTTCTCGCTCCTCCTACCAAATAGTACCCTCTCATTGGATATAATGAACGTCAATCACACATGACGTTCAGATGAAGATTTTGGTTCCGGGTTACTAGAACAAGAAATTTATGTTTGTTATAGCAATGAAGATCAACTCAAATGTCGCCAATGTTTGTCGTGATTTGTGATCTTCGTTCGCGTATCTTCTTTGTTCTTGACATAAACAAAGAACGTCAAACAGTATATATTCTTTGACAAATTTTTTATTCGTTGATGCTCGTATGCAATCAAAAGTTCTCCATGAACTAATTACTAATTTTAATGCTTTTATATATTAAATGCTATTTTATAAGGAGAAGCATTTATAGTATAATGTGAAATATCTTTTAATCACTTAATACTGTAACAATAATTCGTAATATTGAAATAATTTTTCAGTAATTCTTGAATTAGTTTTTAACAGAACCATCTAAAGTCTTTCGGTACAAAGTGATGAGAGCATGGTTTATTAATCTTTAAACAAATGTAGTTTCAAAATATTAGATCTCATTTTATTTTCTAACATCTCATAGTTAAATTGTTCTTTTATAATTTTGAACTTAGTTATCTTTCATCAAATAAAATTCGTAAACTGTGAATGATCAGAATAGCTATTGTTCTACACCGATTTCAGCAGGTTTTATAACTCAAAATAATTTAATTTCATCCTGTGTTTATATTGTAATAGGTATGCAGTGGCAAAATATCATTGATTTATCTTATGTAAACCTTTCGTTCTGTTATATAAATTATACTGTATAATTAAGATTCTCATCAAATTTCTATGCGCCTGTTACAATTAGTTAATAATAAGTTTTATCGGTAAATTATGTATCCTGTAATGTCGGGTTAAACTCAGTAAGGCAGTGAGTGCTTCTCAAACTTTCAATACTTGCGACCCAATTTATAAGTACATTGTATCAGTGTAAATGTGTACTTAGTTTTTTATTATGTCAGAATGTAAAAAAAAAATTTTTTGGCTTCTTTTCCATAAATTAATAATTTTTGACTTTTCGATATGCTCATGCCCCCCACAATTTGAGAATCGCTGCTGTAAGGAATTAAGAAATCATATTTAATGGTTTAACATTTTAATAAACTGCTTGAAGCAAATTAAAATGTTTGGATCAGTTTATGTTACTTTCATTTTGGATAAGTAATTATCGTTTCTTTTAGAATTTTCTGTTCAATACCTGGTTTTAATAATTAAACATATGCTCTATTTCGAATCCCACCAGTGATCAAGCAGTAAAGTCACTGAATACTAGTAGTTTGACTTGGATTGGATTTCAATCAAAAGGATTGTCTGCATGAGCATTTTTGCAATTTTTCCAATGTGTAACTTTTGATACCAACCAGTTTCCTTTAGAAAGTCACTGGATTGGATTCCAATTGAAAGGATTGGCTGCATGAGCATTTTTGCAATTTTTCCAATGTGTAACTTTGATACCAACCAGTTTCCTTTAGAAAGTCCCCCACGAAGGCATGCCTCCCTTTTGACAAATAGCACTCATATGCTTTGCCAAATTCAAATAAAGCAAACTGAACTATGTTTTATTTGAGATTAATTAAGAAATGAAAGGCAACTAAAAGCTAATTATCATTGATTTTAATTTATATCTTCAAATTAAACAACAAAATACAACTAATAAGTTAACATAGTATAGAAACTAATACATAACTATCATGACTGGATATTTTCTGAACACTTCATGTAAGCAATACAAAAATTATTGTTGGTTAATTCCATAAAATAACAGATTCAAAGATTTTATTCTAGTTATATATATCTATTGATTAAATCTTTGCAAATTAAAGATTAAATCTTTAATGTGTAACTGATTTAATAGTAGAGTAGTTAACACTGTGATTTCCTGAATTTATGAGTTCCTGTTCTAAGCAAGGAAATGCTGGCATCCATAGTTATTTATAATTCATACTAAGAAAGCATTAGATCTCTGTATAATTAATTTTCTTATTTAAAGATGTACATTAAGATGTTAAATGATGATGTAATGTTTCTTCTGGGTTACTGTATCTTGTGTTTAAGGTTATTTTAGCAATGAAGATCAAATCAAATATTGCCACTTGTTCTGATGTCTTCTGTACCTTTTAAAATGTTTGTTGATCATTTACTTGTAAGATAGTTATAAAGTATTTTCTCCAGTCCTTCTTCATGTCTTCGTGCTGTAATTGGAAACATACTCAATGCATATTTGAGAAGTCCAGGGTTTCAGTCTCTGTGAGAGGATTGCACATTTTTCACATCTGCTGCTTCAATATAATCTAAAAACTTTACATAGTACTTAATTATCTAAAAGTTAGTCAGTAATTTTAATGTTTTTACCATTTTGTACGAAGAAACATTTTTATAATCACATTAAACTGTTGAAAAATTAGTAATTATATTTGTTAAATGAGTACAAATTTAATTTTAACTTTAATGTGTAATTAATTGTTTATTTAATAGCAGAATGGTTAGTGCTGTGATTTCATTAATTTTGATTCCATTTCCAGCTGAGGGGATGCTGATGTCCGTAATTATTTATAATTCATTCTAAAAGAGCATTAGATCTCTGTATACTTAAATTTCTTTTTTCAGAAATGTACATTAAAGTGCTAAATAATGATTTAATGTTTTTGAGATAAATTATCCAATTACTTTGTGATGATCTTGAATCTCATTATTAACTTAAATTGTATTGTAACGCGGATATGTATTAGTTCACTACTTGTACATTTAAAAAATAAATACCTTAAAATTTCCAAAGACTTTGATATAATCAAGAGTTCAAGGCAATGTGGTAGCTTGATATAGCGCTTGCAGCAAAATTTTAACTAAGATGTACACATCTTAGTTAAAATATGAAAATCTTAGTTAGTTAGAGTTAGTTCATCTTAGTTAAAGAAAAAATATGAATCTTAGTTAGTTCATCTTAGTTAAAGAAAAAATATGTATAGTCAAAAAATATTGCTAACTAACCTAAATGTTTATAACATAAGGTTCAATGATTAGCACAAAGCATGCGAGGACTTAACTAGCTAAGGAAAAAATAACCTTTATGGCTTGTATTCATATTTAAGATGGAGAAAAACGCTTATTCAGCTAATCCATTTGCAATGATTTCAATGGGCTTTGAACTATTAGTGTGTGGAGAGGATCCCAGCATGATAATTTTTTTAACCCCAAAAGGTTTCTCCATATCTAAGAAATTAAAATTTTTTTAAAAACCTTGTTTTCTATGTAAAATGTCAATTAATTAAACATTTAATGTTTTGTTAAAAATATTAAATTTATATAAAATAGTTTGATGAATGCTGTATATTATATTTATGTTCAAGGCATAGAATATTGAAATATTATTGATTATTAATTTCACCTCCACATGTGGCTGAGTAGTTAAAGACTACTGAATGCTGGGAGTTCGATTACAGGTGAATGGGCTGGCTGCATGATTAGATTTCGTGGTTTTTCATATGTGTAATGTGAATGCAAGCCAATTTTTCTTAGGAAGTTCTCCAGGAAGGCATCCCTGCCCCTAGGCAAATAGCCTTTGAATGGTTTGATGTATTCAAATATCCTAACCTAAACTTTTATTAATTTATTATAATATTATAATATTTTATTAATTTATTATTAATTTATTAGTTATAATTCTTATGTGTTACAGTGCAATGGTAAATTGTTGAAAATAAAAATTAACTTTACAAATAAGTTTAACCTTTTTTTTTTGTATGTGTGTGTGTGTAAAATTTTGATTTGTCAATATAAGTTGTGCTATTAATTATTAAACCTGAAATGTCAGTGCCACATCTGTAACTACCCAAGTGCACTTTTAAGATAATAAAATTCTGAGTGAGAAATTCTCATGAGAAGGCAAAGTGCTTATGTGGAAGTTGCAAAATTTTCTTAGCTTAGTAAATAATGTCATGAGCAAAACATGAGCATATCTTAACCTTTATTTTTCTTGAACTTCCGTTATATTACATTTTGCTATTTTATTGGGGTATTTATCATGCTCACTGCATAGCAAATTGCCAATTTTAAGAAGTATTATTATTATTCAATGTAGTATATTTAATTTATCTTCTACATTAAAACTTAAAAAAAAATTGCAGAATCTTTTGTGTAATTTATATCTTTATTTCATTTTAATAATAATTAAGAGACAGAATTCTTCAAAGGAATACAGCTCCAAATTGTTTTAAAATTTATTAAGATCTGTAAAGAAGGCAATATAAGAACATGTTATATATACATAGAAATTTTAGTCCTTATTCAGCAGCAAGAAGTTTAAAAAGGATGAGAACATTCTGACAGGGAGGTGCTAGGCTGCTCCTTTCCCTTTGTTGCTTCAAAATTTTGCCATTAGATAACTTCCTGAGCATAAAAATTCTGCTGTCCGTACTTCACCAGGCGACTAGTCCTGGGTTCTAGACGCTATACAGAATTGTCATCTTATTATCTACCAGATTTTATGAATGCTCTGTTCAACTGCAATTAAAAAATTTATTTTATTGATTAGACTTGAAATATATGGAATTCGTGAAAATTTATCTTTATTATCTTTAAAATTAAAAGAAGAAAAACAGTATTTGTAAGTGTATGCATAAAAAACCTGGTTAATTTCCAAATTAAGTATAGTGAAGGAAGTACACACTGAAGTTTTACTTACCATTTTTTTAAAAATATGATTAAAATTAAGTAAAAATAAACTCAACAGTAGCCTGATTTAATGAAAATTTTCATGAATTAAATCACATTTGAGTTACTATTAATTGTTTGGAACGAATTTTTGCATCCTTAATTAACAAATTTAATGAATTAATAGGACAGGAAAATTTTTAAAAGTTAATAATTACTTCAATTAACGTTTCAAGTCTGTTATACAGTTGTGTTCAAAATTAAGAGAATTTGTAAATTATGTCTATTTTTATGAAAAGTTTTGAACCCAAGATACTAATTATGCGACCGAAGAATTATGTAAATATTCAGAATTGAATATGTAAGTGTGTCTATAGAGCTGTGAAAATTAGATTCACTTTGCAAATATAATAATTAACAAGATCTATTTTATATTATTATCATCTAGCAAGTTGGATATAACATCACTTTTACCTTTACTTCTGAAATAAAATTAAATTTATGATGAATGTCATAAGCAATTTCTTTATCATTGAGTTAAAATTAGAATTTTTAAGCTCAAATAGTTATGCAATTTTTTTTATCGGATATACTTTACCACACAACTAGTTAAGTAAAGAATGGATGAACTAAAAATTAGCTTTTCGAATAATGTGAAGTACTGTAGTTATCTAAGTATGACCATTTTTCAAAGCTTTAAAGCTTTGAAAAATGGCTTAAATAAATTAAAAAATAAGGAAATCATAGTTATAATAGTAAAGCTGTAGCCGAAGATGGGCAAGTGGGCGAAATCATTATGCATTTATAAAATGAATTCTGGATATTTTCATTGGTTATGTAATATCAAGAATTTCAAATGATAATGCAACTTCAATTTTATATTTTTAACTCACAGTAACGATGTTTTCTTAAATGCTGCTAATAACTATGTTTCTACTTGTTACGGTTTCATCTCGCAATGCATAAAATTTTCTGTATGAAGTTTTTTTCACCTTTCTCTGAATAAAGTCATCGAGTTATCAGATTTTTATGTCTTTCACTGTTATAACTTGTGACCAACCATTTGGTAGATATTAAGTGACTTATCGCTATGTCTGAAATCCAACATAAAATTTGAGAAGGATGTAAGAGACTTCAGACCTAGTGCTTACAAATCAGACAACATTTATGGCAAGTAGAAATTCAAATGTGAAGCTAAATTTAAATAACTAATAGCCAAAGGCTACCCAGACAATTTAACGCAGAGTTGGCTATGACTTCACTGTTGTGAATTTAACTAACAGCAAGTATAATGCAAGGCCGAAAATTGGAATTCTTATCTTGGAATTGCAAACCTAGTAACATTTCCTTCAAGAGAAAGAACACGCTCTAACTTAATACTCTCAAATCCTCACTTAAAATACATGCGAACTCATTAGCATTCTGGCGGGAAAATGGAAATATAGAAGTGACAGTAAAGATTCCAAACATAAAATAACTGGTTAAACATCACAAAGTATAATTAATCTTTCTTATCCTGCTAATATTAGAAGATTTTTGTTAACTGCAAAAAATGAATGGCCTTTGTGGAATGATCTCAAATAAATTTTAAGCCACTCAGTCGAGAAGTCATCTTGAGAGGTTGATGGTAAGGGTTGCATTAGTTGATCTGACTCCCATATTTTAATCAAGCAGCATGGAAATCTAAAAATATAGTTTATTCCACATATAGAAAAGTAATTTGAGCTGGGAGCACTATAGCAGCCTTTCTCTTCCAGCGGACCCGTCAGAAAGGACTCTGGGGAAAGATCATGGATTGTAAATAGCCACTTTGATGGGAGTCATCGGCTTCTTAAAACATCTACTTTTTCTAATCTAGTAGCCCCAGGGCAATCAGCAGATTCGCGAAAATGGAAGGATACAACTGCAGAAGGCCAGAATCTCTGAAGTGGACGAAAAAACTGAAGAAAATTCATTTCGCGGGGCGCC
>KK120957.1:0-18516 GCA_000611955.2 Stegodyphus mimosarum
GCCTGAAGTATCCGATCTTGAAACAGAAGTTGAGAATAATCAGGAATATAGAGCACATTATTTGCATGAAAGTAAAAAAATTATCTCTAGAACTCAGATAGAAATATGCCAAATTTGTTGTTGAAGAGTAATTCTTCACTTGTTTCGAATAAAGAACGAGAGAAACGTAAAATTTCCGAAACTTCATGCAGAATCATTAGAGGTAATTTCAAGAAGTTTCAGGAAATTTTGGTCACAGTTTGATAAAGCAATTCACAGTAACGAACCCTTATCTAAAGCACATAAATATAATTATCTAAAACCTTTCTTAAAAGGACCAGCTTTAATTAGTATTCAAGAATTATTGGTATCTTAAAATAATTATGATTTAGCAGAGAAATTGCTTAAAGAAAGGTATTGGAAAAAAAAAAAGAGAGAGAGAGAGATTATTGTAAGATCTGACCATTTGTCAAATTTAAATGCTGTAAAATTGGTCTCATGTTTGAAAACAGTAACATGAGTTATACGATACAACAGAAATTCAAGTACAAGGTTTGAAAACTCTTAGTAACTTCATACGGTAGCTTGCTGTTCACATTACTTAACAAACTTATTCCTGATTCTATTGTGTTACAGTTTCATAGACAGCATGAAAAGAATGTTTGATAGATACAGGAAGCAGTATTAGCCTAATAAAGTCTTCGTTAGCTTTGAAACTGTGACTGCCAATACAGCAGGGTGAAAAAAAATGTTGGGAATCAGAAATGTAAATCATGCATCTGCACTTGTACAGTCATTAAGTTATTTGGAAGCAGGAGATGTGAAGAAATGAGCAATGCCCCCCCCCCCGCTGGGACTGGCGTTGAGTGTGTTGACCACTACACTACGAAGGCATGCTAAGAAGGTGGGAGAAATACCTTATACAGTGACCTTGGGTAATGCTTAGCTTCGCTTCGAATCGACAAAAATCGAAACAACTGTGAATTTGTTTATCATAAATGACAAGGCACAGCTGTATAACCTAATTATCAGAAGAGATATTTTAAATCATGAAATGTTGGCTTATAGGAAAGTAGGAGACCCATTTAACGTATAGTATGGTAATAAAATTCCATTCACGCAATTGAAAAACGAAGTGGAAAGTAAACACATTAAGTTATATGCTGAGAAATGAATGGAAATAAAAAGTAATACATTAACCTTTGCGCATGCTGAAATCCCAGATATAAATAATAGATTGATTTTATTAATAATAGACATTTTATAAATAATACAGTGATTTTATTTCAAAACAAACATGAAAGTCCGGAAGCTGCGATATTATTATAAAGTACTCTTTTTCTCCCAATGAAACATCAACCACCCACCTCTGTACCAATTAAAAGATCAATAGGCCTTGATGAACTTCATTGTCATGAAATGGTATATTCATGGACTGGCACTCTTTAACCCATAGGCCATTTAAGGCAGAAGGTATAGTATTATAGTATCATAAATTGCATCTTGCTGATAAATATCAGAGGTACAAACAAAATTATTGTTTTGTTTTGTCTAGACTCGATAGTTTAATTTTGTAAACATTATGAATATTTCTAAGCCTTTATTTTCCTCCAAAAAGGGCATGTCTTAAAATCTGTCATTTAGAAGACATTAGGCCTAAAGAAGAAATTAAATCTTTCCTTAAATATGATTTTTGTGATGTTGTGTCATATAAAGCTCAAACACAAAGAGTACAATTTTACTTTCAAGGTCTTGTGACGAGTTACTAACAGTAGCAACATTTGGAGAACTTTCTTACTTGCAGTTTTTTTTCCCATTGCTGTTTAACACAGGATTCTTAACTTTTATTTTTAGGTAGTTCAAAAGACATAATTACACTGTGATTGTTATGGTAAATTGCACATTTAATAGAACTCTTGCATTTATTTGCACAGTAACTAGCCTTTAAACAGTGAAAGCGGTGCCCTTTTAAAAATTTTTGCCTTTATGGTAATGGCCTTTTTTGAGCTATCAATGACTTTGCAAAACACACATACTAAGCATGAGAATCAGCATTCAACAAACTTACAAATTTGCTGCCATTGAAAATGTTTGCAAACAGTTTTAATAAATTTAATCCCACAGGACATTTCATTCTTCAAACCTACAGCCACAGTTAATTTATGCTTTCTTCAAAATTTACTTCCGATTTAAAAAATTTTAACAAACGGTTCAGTCTACATTTTGGGTTTGGACCATGGTCAACATTTACACTTCTTTGATGGGTTCTTAAAAATTCCTCAGGTAATGAAGACCAAACTAAAGGATAACGAAATACAGAACTTTTATCTGTAGTGATGCCAAGGTTTCCAGAGCCTAAATTTGTTGTTCCAAATTATCATACAATGCACATAAGTTATTAGAGGAATTCCTAGAATTTGCATTTTTACAGTCACTTGTAATAAATACTGAACTTTATCACTGTCAATCACAGCATTTTTATCATTTTTTTCAAATTAGCTCTAAAAAAATAACCATTTTAATTTCACCATCAAATTTTCATAATTCGAGCTTTGGAAGTTTAAATGTACATTTGCATGCACTCTTATTAACAGACTAATTCAAAATCAAATTTGAAATAATTACATTTTGTAGATTCTAAAGAATGCCTTTTACTGATGGCATTGTCTCTAATCTCCAGTAGCATCAAATTCTGTTTCACTTTCATTTTCAGTCAGTGTGCTGAGAAAACGTATATGCATATCTTCTACACATTCAGCTTTAGAAACAAAAACATTAAGCTCCGACTGCAATTCAAAACAATCTATCACACTTTTCTTTCAAATTTCTTCTAAAACGTTGAAGGACCTTTGTAAATGCAACTCAGTGAATCTTCTTTACAAGTTGTAAGGTTTACCTTATGTTAATTAACAGTTATTTTAACTTTTGTATCTTTCCTATCTTATTCTAATTTCAGCTTACAATTTCCTGCCAGAATGTGAATTCAGAAACGCAGATAATGCAAATGAGAATGAGTACTATTTAAGTCGTGACTTAACCGACTTCAAGAGAGAGAGTCTGATTTCCTGACTAGCGTACGTTTGCCTTCTCGCTACATCTCTCTTAGCTATTACTATGCTCGGCCATTTCTTAGGCCCTTGCTGGGCTTCGTCGATTTAATTAATACTTAGGGGTCAACTAGTTAGATTCTGATAGCTTCGGCTATATTATTTAAGGGCTTTAGTTAAGCTAGTTTTAGTTCAATTTATTAGTATTTAAGTTCAAGCCGAAGTGGCGGCTTAATTGTAAAGTTCCAAACTGGAACTGATTGTAAATATATTGAGTAATAAGGGGTTTCAAACCCTTTTCAAGTCTTACGTATTCTGTTCACACACTTAAGCGATTATTCGCTTGTTAAGTGTTCGTGGGGTCAGGAGTTAGAACTTTTAGATTTAAAGAGTTAAACCCCACAAAGTTTAATACCTTCTTTATCTTTTACCTACCATTTCTATACTTTAGAATTCCAAACAAATGCTTCTTGTGTCCCATGGAGCATACCAGAAAATGTTTTGTCACACTTCTAAATAAACTATCATGCTATCAGCGTATCCCAGACTCTAGAGACTAATTTAAAAAGTTAGAAAATTTCAATTCATAACAATTTTGGATCTTTTAAAAGAATACTGATGTATCAAAATACATCCTCAGATTCTTGATCTGACATCATTTGGTACACATAGGAAAAGTATGTCTTCCACTGTTTAGTGTCTTCTCTGGGCAGCTACAGTGTTTCAAACCCACAGAAAATATCTTGATACCAGATTTTTTTTTAAAATTTCTTCTGGACATTAAAATTATCACTTTAAACTCAAATCCAATTTCTCAATCAAGCTTGTTTCATGATAAATCTGAAGAAATGTTGTTTTGTACAGCAGGAAATTCAATTTGTGGGACACACAGGTTCTAATAAGTATGCAGCTGCAAATACTGTCATCCATCAGGAAACTTCTAAGAAAGGAAAGAAAAATTGGACACAAGCAAAACAGAACATTTTTCTCATGTGTATATCATTCCCATCCATGAATAAGATAGAAATGATAAAGCAGTACATCAATTTAACACACAGAAAAGTATCAGCAAGAACTGCCAAAACATAAAAATAAAATATAATTTTGAACTCTCTACCAAATGATACTGCAAGGAAAATAGCTCAGATTTACTAAAAAATCCCTCGGAAAACTGAAACTTATAACTGGACAAGACAAAACTTCAATCATCAACAAACCTTAGAGAAAACAGTTTTAAAAATTGCAACAAGACCATGTTGTAATAGAGATCTTTCGTCCAATCTACCATACCTGTGGGTATTGATTCTCAAAAATACAACTCTATGCATACTAGTGCTGCACAAAAAGGTAGATAGAATTGGATAAAGTAGATAGGCCATCTGTGAAAGCTACTACCTTAAAAATCTTTAAATGTAGTTTTAGTATATTGAACATATATTATTTTATAACTTTTTAATTTCTTTTTAACTTCACATGCCTTTTGATTCCTCGGCATGCTCTACATTCACAGAAAGTTCAGTCCATTTAATATTTAGAACCCCTTAAAACAAATATGAAAGTTTTCGACATTTAAGGATTCTTTTGAGATGTTCCTTTTTTTACTGACTTAGCCAAACTGAGAATGAAATTAACAAGTGGAAAGGCACTGAATGTAATACATTGGCAAGATCAGCCGGAAAATTTTTTCAGGGAACTGGAGAAAGCTATCTCTGAAGCTCCTGCATGTTATATCCCAGATAAATACAGTAGCAGTTGCATGTTTCAAACATTCATTTTCAAAAATTTTCAGAAAATATAAGAGGCCACAAGCTACACAATTGTTAACCTAGCAGTCCTCAAAGATGCAGTTTCGCTTTAAAGAAATTTCAAGTCAGCTTTACATAATGGAAGGAAAACATCATGCAAATGCAGATTATCTTTTGAACTTGATCATCAAATGCTAAACAGTAGAAATCTTTAGTCATATATAAAATATTATATAGAATATTAATATATAAATTAACTGAAATAAATCATATTTTATATATTAGTCATATATAAAATATGATTTATTTCAGTTAATTTAACACACCTTTAGAAATATTTAGTCATATATAAAAATGAACTTTAAAAATTGTTATATTGGCAATTTGTATACTTTTGTTTAAAATATGTCATTAGAACATAAGTAGTAACATTTAAGCAATTGTCAGATATTACAGTTAAATGATGGTAGTATTCAAGTAACTAAGTCAAGTTTAAAATAACTAATAACATAATTAAGAGATTAACTAATTACAGATAAACGAGAATCGTTCTTTTGGAAGTAGACATTACTTTGAACAACACGTAAATTGTGATGTGAATAAAATGACTTAATAACTGTGCATAATTTAAAAACATATTTTTAGCTCAGCATTTAAATAGCAAAAATAAAGAAGAAAGTGAAAAACTGAATCACTACATGTAAAAAGGGGTTATGTTTCATTTTTTTCAAAATGAAATAATTAGTATAAAAACTAGACTCCCAGTTAAATGTCTAAAGAATGAAACGGAACATCAGAATTAGCAGAAGATGTTAAGAAGGTAACGTGTACACTCACATGACCCGTTTTTACACTATAGTTTGTGACATATCAGAGCTCCCTCCCCTCATGAACTTGTTCCTTTGTCAGTGATCCATGTTTTCACTGGCCTGATGTTTATGTCACAAGTACTTATTTCTAGCTTGTTTGTGGAGCTGCTGCTGATTACTCTTCCCAACAATTTTTTATGGGGTCCAATTCTTCTGAATCAAATCAAAACTTGAGTGCAAAAACAGCAAAATAATCAAGTCTTGTAATAAAGAGAGAAAAGATAACCAGAGTGAGATATGTAAACCATGCTGGTAAAAAACTTTATATAGAAGAATGATTGTAATGTGGGTAATACTAAGGACGCTTTCTACATTATTTCCATAAAACTACCATTCCCCTAAAATAAATGTTTACATTATGTGATTGTTGACTGTGTTTGAATGAATGAGTGAGTTATGTCAAGGTTCCAGGGGAAGTGACAGGACTTGACCGATAATTTCAAATACAGTAGTTACCTTGAAGAATCAGTCAGCTGCCATGGTAGGTTTGTGATTAACATAATCAAACAGAAGAGATATAAATCATTGTAAAATTTTAAATCAGGTAAAAAAAGCAGACTTAGTTTGGTGCGGATTTTCATTAAATTCTGTCAATATTGAGCACGATCAGACACAGGTCCCTCTTCTTTAGGAGACAAAGATTTTTTTTTTTGTTAAAAATTCTGGTGTTTAGAACTGGGTAAAAGTCTTATAACATTCTTAAAGCCTCTATTGTAAATAGGGGCACTGCCTTAGAGCATGCAATGTATGACTATAAATCAAAATTTGATAAAAAAAATTTTTTTTTGTTTACTGTAATAAATCTGTATAAACTATCTTAAATTTGCAACTATACACTAAATCATTCACTTTAATGCAGTACAAAGTCCGAGATCCGGATGTCCAATATCCAGGAATAATCTAAACTCTGGACCTCAAAGCCACGAAAAAAAAACTTTTTTTTTGTATGCTTTATGCATGCGCATTTTATCCCCCCCCCACGCATAATAAAACATGTGGAGAGTCCCGATTCTTAATTTCACTTCCAAAATTAAATAAATTATCTCATTATTGAAGAAACAACCATTTTAGCATAAATTTGTATCATCAATAATTTAACTCTTTAGCTGCCAAATTGCCTGCTTGGCTTACATCTAAAACAGAAACACTTTACATAAACACATAGTTGAATTTACACCTGCTAATATTTTATATCCCTGATGCCAACCTGGTGAATCATTATTTATTATATTTTGCTTTCAACACCGCATGTTTATCAACACATGACAAATTGAGTAATGACTCATACAGCGATGTCTAAAAAAAAATTTTTTTTATGTTAGTAATTGAATAACGAAGAGTATGGTAACCTTTTATGTTAACATTACACTTGGCGATGATTACAGATCTAAGTTAAATGTGCTAAGAAATGTTGACAAGGAAAATTTCTTTTCATATGCTAAAGATAGATTTCGTTAATGATGCTCATAGGCCAAAAGACTACATTTAGTGCTTTTTGAATTAAGAATAACTTATTTGTTATTCACATAAACCCAAAACCAGTGTCTGGGTTTGTATGGATGCGACAGGCGGCTGAATTTAGGGAAGACAAAGGAAGATGCATGACAATGCTCCTCAATCATCAATCAATTAACGGATGACAAAATCTGTAGTTATGGTTCTAGGTGCAGAAAATACCACTACCAATAGTTAAGTGACAGAGAGGTTACTGAAAATGAAAAAATTTCAATGGACAAATTAGTCGGAATTCTCAACACACAAATTACAGGACTTCAACTATATAACTGAAAAAGAAATTATGTCTGCCTACAGAATCAAAGAGAAAGTTTTAGCACAAAAGAAAAGCAACTTAAAGTCTGGAGTCAAGTGCTTCCTTAAATATGATTTTTGTGATGCTGAGTCATTTAAAGCTCGAGCACAAAGTGTGCATTTCCAATTAATTTTACTCTCAGCATCTTGTGATGAGTTATTAACACTAGCAACATTCAGAGAACTTTCTTCCTTGCTAGTTTTTTGCTGTCGACTTGTCGTTTGTGATAAGACCTCATCATAAAAGCAATAATCGCCTCATCCAAAGGGTAAAGATGACATTTTGCATTTGGGGGGGGGAGTGAACTTTTACATTGAAAAACTTTGAAAATTCATGTTAAAGGGAAAAACTCTAAAACTCACGGACTAAAAAACATTTCGTAATTTGTTGTAACCCAAATTCGCGTTAACCGATAAAACTTCTGACAGGATCATATACCTATCTGCCGGGACTGAAATTTTGTTTATGTCAACTGAGCATTCGCCTTAACAGAGTTCATATTAATGAGAGTTAGTATAATTTATTAATTTAATCCCGTCTTTGTAACTGTTGTAATCCATTTGCAATGATTAAATTATCAATAACTGACTGCAGTGCTTAAAACCGTTCATTTTGTTACAAAAAATTGAAATTTATACGAAATAACAGATGCTGTGTAATGGTGTAAAGAGAATTCATTGCTTCTAAACAATAACAAATGTTATACTTGTGATTTTTGCATTATTGTAATATGCATGTTATAAAGTAATTAATAACAACAAAGACTTACTGTAATTGCTTTAATGTGCATCTGCTGCTGTTGCAAACTGTAGCACAAATCTAATTGGTTGTGTTTTTGCTCTCTAACAGGGTGTAATCTGTTATTTTAATGAAAAGCTGAAAGGAATTATCGCATCCCCTTGAACATGCTGTCGACTTGTATAGCATGTCCAGATAGCATCTGGAAGATCCGTGGTTCGAATCTTGGAGAGGAAACAGTTGGTTTTTCTCACATTTCTCGCTTCGAAGAACTCAATAATTTCCACAAAGCTAACTTTAGTATTTAAAGACCTCATGACATTCATTTTCCAATGTACTTTTACTTCTTTTCCCTCATTCTAATAATTAATAATCTAATTATTCTGATATATAATTAAAAACTTCTGTTAAGGTTACTCAATAATATGATCAAAATATTGAGTAATTACATGAGATGTATTACAGGTAATAATTAAAAATATCACTAATCATTATACCTGCCATAGACCACTGGTGTACTAAGTCGAGAACAGTCATAAATGCATAAAATTTCCAACTGATTATTATAAGCAGAAAAACCTCCTGAACCCCACTTGGTAATACTTTAAAAATATTTGACACAGAAGTGCCAATTGTGCGTAAGGCCACCTACTTGGGAGTCATTCTTAATAACAAGCTTTCCTGGAAAGCACTTATCAGTATTTCTTCACTCATGGAAAAAAATTCGATACTTAATCTCTCCAAGAAAAGACATCTACATACCGTGGTCATTCAACCTATATTTTCATATGCATCACCTGCCTGGGTGGCGGCCACACGAAAAGACTTGCACAAGTTGGAAGTACTACAGAATAAAGCATTAAGATTAATGACCAACTCTCACTACTATGTTTCAAATGCCACACTACAAAGAGACCTGAAAATTGAGAGTGCAGAGGAATTTCTCCACCGTCTCAACAGTAGCTTCTTTGACAAGGCAATTAACTGCCCATATTTATCACATTTTAATACCTTTGACTATATCCCATTACTGTAAACTAAGACTGTATGCGGTGCATCTAACCAGAGATGGAAATTTCTCCACATATGTAAATTACTGCATAACTTTGTACTTTAATTTTTATGATTTCGTATTTAGCTTATTTAGTTTAATGTATATTTAATTCATGTTGCTTAACTCACATGTACTTGTCAGGAACTAATCTGCATCTCTTTGGTCTTTTCTCTGCGTGTGACACATGGTCACTCCCCTTTTTACCTGCCTCTGACCTCCCTTTGCTTTGTCCGCTTTCTCACTGTCATGTGCCCTTATGGTATAACTGTCAATGAGCCGGACACGCCGCGTAGTTTTAGCGGCATCCCAACAATAAGTGTATGTATGAATGAATGAATGAGTAACCACTTTCTGCTATATTGTTTCTAATAATGACAGTGAACCGGTTGAATGTTTGATATATACAGGAAGTACTATTAGTGTAATAAAGTCTTCCATAGCTTCAAAACTGCAACTGCCAATACAATGAAAAAGAAAACAATGTTTGGAATCAGAAATGTAAATTACACATCTGCAATGACTTTGGATAACGATCAGATTTTGCTTTGAATTTACAATTTTTATCGTAAATGACGAGGCACAACCGTATGACCTAATTATCGAGAGAGATATTTTAAATGAAGAAATGTTGGCTTATGGGAAAGTAGGAGACACATTTAATGCATAATATGGTAGTAAAATTTCATCCTTTGTGCATGCTATAATTCCAGACATAATAGACTGATTTTATTTCAAAACAAACATGGAAGTCTGGAGGCTACAATATCACTAGAAAGTACTCTTTTCCTCCCAGTGAAAAGTCGACCAGCCACCTCTGCACCAATTAAAAGCTATAGACCCCAATGAATTTCAGTGTCATAAACTGGTATATGCATGGACTGGCATTCTTTAACCCATAGGCCATTTAAGGCAGAAGGAATAGTATCACAAATTGCATCTTGCTGATAAATATCAGAGGTACAAACAAAATTGTCTAGACTCTATAGTTTAATTTTTAAAACATTATGCAGATTTCTAAGCCTTGGTTTTCCTCAAAAAAAAGGCCCCGCTTAAAATTTGTTGTCTAGAAGGCATTAGGCTTAAAGCAGAAATCAAGTCCTTCCTTAAATATGATTTTTGTGATGCTGAGTCGTTTAAAGCTCGAGCACAAAGTGTACATTTCCAATTAATTTTACTCTCAGCATCTTGTGATGAGTTATTAACACTAGCAACATTCAGAGAACTTTCTTCCTTGCTAGTTTTTTTCTTTGCTGTTTAACATAGGCTTCTTAATATTTATTTATTTTTAGGTAGTTCTAAACACATAATTGTGATTCTTATGGCAAATTGCACATTTAATAGAACTCTTGCCTTTATTTGCAGAGTGACCAGCCTTTAAACAGTGAAAGCAGCATCCTTTGTCTTTAAAAGTTTTTGCCTTTATGAAAATGGCCTTTTTGGAGCTTTAAATGACTCATGTTTTCTTAGCAGAAGAATCAGCAGTCAACAAACTTGCTGCCATTAAACATGTTTGTGAACAGTTTTAATAAATTTATTTCCCCATAGAATATTTCATTTTTCAAACCAAAACCAGCCACAGCTAAATTTATGCATTCTTTGAAATCTACTTCTGATTTAAAAAAATTTAATAAACCATCCAGTCTACATTTTGGGTCTGGGCCATGTAACCTACTCTGATAGGCTCTTAAAAATTCGTCAGATAAGCAAGACCCAATTAAAAGACAACGTACAGGACTTTTATCTGTTGTGACGCCAGGGTTTCCAGAGCCCAAATTTGTTGTTCCAAATTATCATACAATGCACATAAGTTAATAGAGGAATTATTAGAATCTGCATTTCTTGGGAAATATTTTAACAGTCCTCTCACAAAACACTCATTTTGACATAAACGAGTCATTAGACATTCTATGGCCTTGGGATAATTAGCAGCTGTTAGGGAAGAAATTCTCTAGAATCCTCTTACACATGAACCCTCAGCAGTCACTTGTAATAAATGCTGAAATTTATCACTGTCAAAAATTGCAGTATCTTTGGCAAGTTTTTCAAACCGACTAAAAAAAAAAAAAAAAAAACTTTTCGCTATTCAAGCTTTGGAAGTTCAACTGTACATTTGCATGCATTCTCATTAACACACTCATTCAAAATCAAACTTGAAGTAATTACGTTTTGTAGATTCTGAAGAATTCATTTTACTAATGGCCTTGCCTCAATAACCTTCAGTGGCAACAAATTCTGCTTCAATTTCATTTTTGGTCAGTGCGCTGAGAATACATATGTGCATGTCTTCCACAAATTCAGCTTTCAAAATAAAAACATTAAGTTCCAACTGCAATTCAGAAGAACCCATCTCACTTTTCTTTAAAATTACTTCTAAAACATTGAAAGATTTTGCAAATGCAGCTCAGTGAATCTTCTTTACAAGTTTAATACCTTCTTTACCTTCCATTTTTATACTTTAGAATTCCAAACACATGCCTGTTACGTCCCATCGAGCATACCAGAAAATGTTCCGTTACTCTTCTACATAAACTATTATGCTACCAGCATATCATGGACTCTAGAGACTAATAAACATATTCTAAAGTATTATTGTTGAAAATAAGTTTGGATCTTAAACAAATGCATCACTCATGTAAATAATAAAACATTCTTTTAATAAGCCTACTTACAACACATACTTATTTTTGCTAATTCTTTAAGTTGCTCTGCTGCCACTTCCAAGAAACAAAACTAACATTACTTATTAGTGGCTAAAAAACATTAAGTAAAGAAAACTGTACGTATAAAATACAAATTACATGTCATCTGAAATCCAACAATGGGAAAAAAAAAACAGCTTTACGAAACTGCAAAATTAACAGTGAACTTAATAGTGGTGAAAGTTTTCTATGCCATTAAAAATAACAAATAATTCTAAACCAAATTCACACTAGTGATAAATATTAAGAATGAAATGATAAGGTATGTTCAGTTGAGCTATTAGAATTTCTTTAATTTTTTGTTCTGCTTTGTTAACAACTTTTTTATTTAGGCTTTCCAATCATGGGTCTTATCCTAGTAGGTTTTGTTTTCTATTATGAGTATTTTCTAAAATTTCTCCTCATTTGAGAGAAAAACATTACAGTAAACCTAATAATAGAAAACATATATCAACTTTATATAATCGCTATCGAGTTTCTAATAATTGAAGTTTTAGACTTCATAAGATAAAGTAGAATGTAAAGAAATATTTAGTTTGTTAGTTGATTCAACTTACAGAAATGCTAAATGTGGAATGAGTAGAAAACAATCAAACCATCATTGCAAGAAATACTTGCAAAATTTAAATGCATGGTACAGAAAATTACCCACTGGCAACTCTGGACAGAAGACAAGGAACAAAAATGTAAGAATTTTGCTTCCGGTGTACGAGATGCAAGCACATCGCCAAACAGCACTGGTACAAAGACAGCCATAAAATATTTAATCAGACACAGAATTTTTTAATTTAAATAATTATAATATTTAATTTATTTAATTTGTGACATTTTTATTAAAATACAGTACAAAGTCCGTAATCCGGACGTCCATAATCCGAACCTCAAAGCCACAAACCTTTTTATTATGCTTTACGCATGCACATTTGATTTTTTCCCTCCATAATAAAACATGTGGAGATTTTCGAAAACGGCCGAGATTGCAATCTTGCTTTCTTCCCTCCCCCTAAGGTATACAGCAGTAGGTACAGTTTCTCCAAATGCATTGTATCAGTTTACTGCAGACAGCTTGCCCTAAGAGGTTTCTTATTGTCTGGTTGCCCCTGACATTTCGTTGTTGATTCTTTTGTAATACAGTGTGCTTTTAAGCTTTAAACACTGAGTGCACATATTCAACAGGTTGGTTAACCAAATTTAAAAATCGCCATGGTATAAGACAATTAAAAATTTTAGGTGAAAAAGCTTCAGCTGATACTGAAGCTGCTGAAGAATTTGCAGATGAATTCATTGAACTCATTGCTAGTGAACAGTTATCTCCAGAGCAAATTTACAGCGCTGATGAAACTGGTCTTTTCTGGCAATATGTACTGCGAAATACTTTGGCAACCTCTACAGAAAAGGCTCCAACTGGTGTCAAAGATTCCAAAGCAAGACTAACAATTTTAGCGTGCACAAATGCTGCAGGAACGCACAAGTGCAAATAATCGGAAAACATGCACGACCTCGAGCATTTAAAGGAGTAACGATTTTCCCCGTTATATATCGCGCAAATAAAAGAGCATGGATGACACAAGCATTCATGAATGATTGGTTTGAAAATCATTTTTTACCCGAGGCCCGGCAACATTTGAATTCAGTTGGTTTACCTGACGACTCAAAAATAGTCCTGACTGTTGACAACTGTTCCGCACATACTTCACTTAAAGTTTTAGTGAAGGATAATGTATCTGTATTATTCTTCCCTCCAAACTGTATGTCTATCATTCAGCCTATAGATATGGGAATAGTGCACGCGCTGAAATGCAAATATAAAGTAGCATTTTTAAAATCTATGTTAAATTTCTTGAATAATGGCATGACTATTCAAGAATTTTTGAAATATTTTAGCAAAAAATCTGATGTGAGGAGCATCGCAAGATCATGGGAGGATGTGTCTCCAGATACGTTAAAAAATTGCTTGGCATAATTTATGGCCAGCTACCATATTTCATGGTGAGGACGATGAAGATGATAGCCGCGAATTTGAAGGTTTTCGGACATCGCAAACTGAAGGTGAAATTTTCCAGTTATTGGATTATGTAAAGAAATGTGTTGAAGCGGTAATAAACGAAGTGATATAACAGAAGTTTTTCATTGCGACAACAATGCCACAATCATCAATCAATTAATGGATGGCGAAATCTGTAGTATGGTTCTAGATCCAGAAAATACTGCTTCCAATAGTGAAGAAAGTGACAGAGAGGTTATTGAAAATGAAAAAAATTCGATTGACAAGTTAGTTGGTATTCTCGACACAGCAATTACAGGACTTGAACAGTGGAACTTTGTAACTGAACAAGAAATTATTTCTATTTATAGAATTAAAAAGAAAATAATAGCACAAAAAACGAAGCTACTTAAACAACTTACATTGAAAGAAATGTTTAATAAAGTAAATAAATAAACATTATGCTTTTTTTTTGTAAAATTTGATACCCTTTAGATCATAATTGCTCTTTATTTCATAAATTCCTATTTCATATTTTTAATTGTATAATTTTTGCATGCCATCTTACCAGATTAAATGATGATCTATAATTCAGAAAAACCCTTAATCCGGAATCGCCGGGGTTAACACTGCAATATCGAGCAAGATGTCTTCACTTCAACTTTCCTCTAACTTGAATTTCATCCATCCTTATTGTTGTTCCTGCTACAGATATAATAAGTTTTATGAATTAAGATGGGAAACACCAATCAAGAACACTAAGCTCAATTCATTTATATATGATCTACATAACACGTGAGACAACACCTTATTTTCCCTAGCAATAACAATTACACATCACATAACTCAATTGAAAGATGAATTTGAAAAAGCATTTGATAAATGCTTTCACAGAGATGATTTGATAACTAGCATCAGTAAAAAAATGGAAGCCTTCAAAGTTTCTAATGAAATTGTGTTTTAAAATGAAACTGTGAAAGAAAGCCTTGAAACCTTGAATGATAACAGAGCTCAACAGCGAGAACAGAACACTAAAGGAAATAACCTGAAGTAGAACTTAAAAGGATTGCTTTCCAAACCCACTGAAATGTTTAAGATAAGATGGAAAATTTTGATTTGACTGAGACAAACAGCAGTGTATAAAAAGGAACGAATTCAGAAGAACTATGCAGAAAATTACATTTGAATGAGAGTATCAAAATATTCCTGTATTAACACAATAACAATATGAAGATTCCAAATAGAAAACTTTGAGTTTCACTGCTTAACACATGCAAGCTACATGATGATGCAGTGACACCAATAAGAATTAAATCCTGAATAATTACATTCATAGAGAACCCTTTAGGAAAGAAAGTTTGGAGATATTACTGGAAAAATTACATTATCATTTTGCATAGAATATGAAATAATTCAAATAAGTGAAAGTATTTCAAATCCTTTCTATTTAAAAAATAGAGTGGTAAAAAATGCAGACAAAGACAAGTTTGACATATTATTATTATTCTTTAGAATCAGAATATACTGCAGATCTTTTAAATGAAGGAAGCACATTTGTTCTTTGAAAATCACCACACTAATCTTTTCTTTATAAGACATTGTAACAACATCCACTGCCTGCCAAAAGACGGCACTGTATTGCAGCATAGTAAATAAATGCAAAAAGCATAGCCTATTGATTGCTAATTGAAAGAATCTTTTAAATCCTTACTGCCTATTGTCATACTGTCAAAACATTAAGCAAAAACTGTTGATTTAAAATCTCTTTTACCTCAATTTAAAACATTTAGGAAATGGTCTGAATTTTTCTAATACTGAATTTATTTAAGCACTTTTTTCTGAAATGCTGAGATAATTTAGAGGTTACTCTAAAACTATATATGAACCCTCTTTATATCTCAGTGCTTCTCCATATTATACCCACCTTTCTTAAGAAGAAGTGTATGAGATTTTAAGTAATGCTTTTAATTTATCTTACAAAATTAAGTGCTTTTGTAAAGTGATAACAAAAATTACTTCTTTATATTTTGATGTTATGTTATAAAATTACTCATTATCTGACATTTTATAGACATTGTTAGTTTTTTTTTTTTTTTTTTTTTTTTTTTGCATATCAGGTCTCCATCTAATTTTTGAATGCATCTTAATTTTTTCACAGATTTCAAGAACATATTTTCTTAAATTTACACACATTCATGGTTTTGTAAACAAAGAAACATCATGCAAATATTTGCAGTAAACACAAATGTCATTTACTATCATACTTCCTTACACTGTTTAATTTATTTTTGAGTATATTTAAGACATATTTTTAAGAGAGAAAACTGACAATTTAAAATATGCAGTGTTTAGTTCAAATATGGCTTGTACTATACATTTTGTATTGCAAATTTTTATAGAAAAGAGTTTTAGGGATACTCAGATAACCGGCACTTGGCGAGGTTCTTGAAATCGCATTCCTCAACTTGGGCGATAGGTGCCAAACAGTGGGAAGAATGTTTAGGTTGCTAGCTCATGTTAACTAAGATAGGGAAAAGGAAAGGGATATTTTCTTTTTTATATGCAAACACTTAGCATTGGGTATCGTGACTTAGCAAATAAATCTTTGTTGTGCTGTGACTTTGTCAATAAACGTTTTGAATTTGCTGTTTAATTATTTTCTAAATAAAATAATATAATTAATTTAAAACTTTTAATTACAGACTTGAATAAATTAATTACACTTCTAATCAGAATAAAAGGATTTTATTCTTTTTTTCACAAAAAACGAATAAAAGTTCATTAAATTTGTATTTTTAAATCTTTGAATAAGATTTATATTTATAGATATTTCTGACATGTTACTCATCTTCATGTTTAATAATAAGGAATGTAATGTAAATCGAACTTCAGATAAGTAAAACATAGAAATCTTTGCACCACTGTACTTGCAACAAATGCATAAATGAAATACATTCGCCGACCGCATAAAATTGCTTTGGGGGCCGGCAGTTTGAAACCATTGTTATAGACAGCATTCAAATTGCACAAAAATAATATTTTATGGTTTAACTTTTCGTGGATAAGATTTCATGGATTTAACTTTTCACAAATAAATTCAATTAACTTTATCCTATTTTACTTGATTGGTCTTTTTTTCAAAATTTAAACAATTGCATAACGTCGTGAAAAGCCATAGAAGTTCTTGTTACAAATCATGTTTCCCTGCAGTTATGCAATTCAGGATTACATTTCTTTGTTTACCTACATGAAAATTATTTTGGCACTTATACAGGAAAAAAAGAATAAAAATAACCCTCTTAACCTTATTTAAGCGAAATATTGTATAAAAGAATCCGGAATGTCCAATGTAAATGGAATTGGATGATTGAATAGCTTGGCATACATTTTGAGGATGTAATATTGTTTTAAACTTTCATCTTTAACTGTGTGATGTGTGATATATATTGCATTTTCGTGATCATTTCTGCATTTATATAAAGAACATGTTTTCAAACATATATAACCATTATTACAGATAATTGTTCAAATTAAAAAAGAGAATTATAAAAATTATTAATGTTGGAGTTATATATATATCATAATCTAAAATACTAAGATGGAAAAAAGTATGTAGATTTACTTAATCACAACAACTAATCGTTTACAATTTGTCCTACGTGTATGGTTTACCTTTTCAACGCAAACGCTACACTTTTCCTTACGCGGTTTTCGTCCAGCAGAGCTTTTTTCCCGATATTGGCTTGAAGAGGGAATTTTTGGTAAGTGCTTTATAATGCAAGTTCCCTTATGGCGTGAAAAAATTCCTCCCGAGGATATGGCAATTTTTCATAATTCAAGATGGCGGAAAAAATTGCGCCAAGTGTCGCTTATCTTAGTTTTCCCAGTTTTCAAATCAGAAATAGAAATTTGTGTGATGTGTATAGTTTTTGAAAGAATGGGAAGAATTTACAAGATAATTAAAAATGAGGTTATGTTCCGATTTTGAAGCTGCAAGAATGAAAACAGAATTATAGGGAAAACTGGATTCTTAACACAAAGAAATAAGTGGTTAAGACTTCAGGGACATCAAACTTGACAGTTCACCCCCACTTTTATAGCTTGAAAAATGGAGGAAAAATACATGGCCACTAAAGTAAACATCCCCATCCTTTCAAACAGGGAATACCAAGGCCAATACAAACATTTCTTCAACGCAGAGCCCACCCCACGTGTTTTTCGCCTGAGCCAAAAAGGGAAATGTGCACCCCTGCATAATCAAATCAAGTGACACTTTCATATTCAATAAAAGTAATCGGAACTACTGTCATATATGGACCAGGCTGGCAAAAAATTTCTTGCTAAATATTTTTGGCAGGAAACTCTATGGTTTTACTTATCTAAATTTGTTATTTACATTTCAAACTTAAAGCCTAAAATGTTTGAAAACATGTCGTTTTTGCACTCAATTTACAATAAAAATCCGAAATTAAAAAAAAAAAAAAATTAGATAGGCATTAAATTTTTCACCAAAAATGTTTGATGACAAATTTAAACTAAAATAAGAATAATAAATTCCAAAAAATTTCAACACAAATAAATTAAAAAAATT
>KK120957.1:36237-68748 GCA_000611955.2 Stegodyphus mimosarum
TTAAACGTGATATACGAAAATAAATTTGTATGAAATTAAAATAAGCACGGAAAACAATATATTAAGCTTAACGGAAGTGAAATAATAATCTAATAATGAGATCTTTGTAATAATGAACTCTTTTCTTGACAAAGTCATCTATTTAATGGAAAAAATTAGTAAAATTCGGATCTGTCTTTGAATATCTTTCAATATTATAAAATTCCAAAATATTCCTGTTTTTAACAGTGCAGTTTCTAAGGAAATTATAAAAGCATAAAATCAAAAAGTACTTTTATAATTAATATCTTCATTGTATAATTTAAAAGTACTTCCAAAACTATGAAAATCCATTATCAACACATAAATGAAATCAGCAAATATTCTCATTTTAAATAGAAACTTATTTGCAACTATCTGATTACATGAAAGTTTTTTTTAGTAATAAATTATGTTCTTCTCATACTTATTTTTTTTATTTTATAAATGTACCGCGCAAAAAAATCAAAATATTCGTGTTTCCAATTATCACTCACCCCCTCTCATGATTTTCTTCCGCGAACAAGCATCTGTCTCCGAAAGCTTCACTAATTATATGAATATGTTTGTATCTATTCATTGTTAAAAATTCATAAAAATAACGTGAAAATCCGAAAAAATAATAAGAAATATGTGAAGAAAAGTTTAAAGTGGGTGGTATAGGTTTCCACCCACTTAGGTGAAGAAAAGTTTAAAGTGGGTGGTAATTGAACCACCCACCACATTACCACGAAGGTGGTAATTGAACTGACGGGTTACCAGGTATGAACTATTATCGCCAATGTTGGCGGTGTTTACATTTACCGGGCGCTTTGCGGAAGAAAACATGTTTAGTATTTGTTAGTATGTATGTAGTTGGAGAGATGATTTGGTAATGACATATTTGATTTGTGTTAACACTGTTTGATGATGGTTCGGTATTTTTTTCGTATTAGTTATATTGGTACAAAATATAGGTATATTATTAGTTATGTGTTTGTTTACGAAGTACAATCATGATGTTCTAAGAATGTTTCAACCAATTTTATCATGAGGTATAATTTTTTCAGGGGATCTCAGAAAACGCCAGACTTTCCAAATGAAACAATTCAAGGCATAATAGAGGTACTGTTTATTGTATTTATAGCATCAGTTTAAATTCATGATTTTAACTGCTATAAGTGCTTTAAATGTATTTCGTCTGATGATAAACAGGGAAAGATTTACTACCACAGAGAGCATCATTCTAATTGTTGTCAGTAATGGTGATAAAGATGGAAAGATATATTACCATGAAGAGTCCGTTGGTGACGATGCATTTTTAACTCACCAACAACTACTAATCAGCAGTGGTTTTAAACTTCATAGAAGTGTGCCTGCACATCACGTGTAATAAAAATCGAAAGTTGAAAGTTCAGAGATTTTGTAGTATGCTACACTATTTTGTAATAAAATGCACTCGCAACTGTGTAATGGTTGATTTTGAAAAATCATCCAATGCTGCATCGCCATACCTCAAAATTAAACGACTACAGCATAGATGAAAATTGAATAGCTAATGTGTTGTAATTTTGATAATTTGTTGTTTGTACTATGCATTATTCCATTTCACAATATAAAGACAAAAATCTATGAATCTTCAATATTTTTAAAAGATAGTTTTATTTACATATTATACAATAGAATATTGATTAAATACAATTTTCAAAAGAAAAAAAAATTAAGTATTTAAAAAGCAATGTTATAATGATCTCTCGTGTGAGGACTGCCTTTTTATACAACATCTCTCTCCACAAATAAGTTGGAATTAATACATCATATTTTACTTAAAATTCTTTCACAGGTTTAAAGAGCATATTCATGAAAATGAACTAAAGTTTAGCACTGAAAGTTAAACTAATTTTGCTTAGCACAAAATTTAAATTTCTTATTACCTGTTGAAAGTAATTAACAGTGAGTAGGGTACTAGCCTAGTCCCTCTGTTCCATTGATGGCACGTCACTGCTTGTGCATTTTAGCATAATCCAAATAGTTTTCATTTACTTAAAATATAGGTGATGTTTACACATTTTTTATGAATGATTTTAAACAAAGCAAGTGCTTTGTAATAAAACTTTCTGGCAGCAGTTTATTATTTGAAAAAGGGGCTCTAGTGTAGAATTAGGTGCCCTTTCGATTGGCGAAAAATTTTGTTCAGTTTTGACGATGAAACCCCATTTCTGGTTAGCCTGAGAGTTTTAACTTGGTTTTAGCTTCTTGATTTTTTAAGTGAAAATAAATCAATGTGCACATGGACAAAGTCAAGGCAATGTGCAATGACTAGTTTGTGAAATTCTCTGATTTTTTTTAAGTTAAAATAGGTCGATGTGTACATGGACACGGAGTTTGTGAAATTCTTTGACTTCTTATTTTGGTTTTGTGTAGCGGCCATCTTGACATTGTGCCTTCCTGGTACCGATCTTGGCATCAAAAAAAGAATAGCCAAAAAACAAGGGGCACCCTATTGTAAACTTTTACTGAAAAAGGATATGTTTTTGCACTTTAAGAATAGAAATAGCCCTATTCCATAGTAGAAAACATGAAATGCATGATATGAAATCTCTAAATGCAAAATAATCACCATTATTAATCAATAAGAGAAAAGCCGTCGGCTCGGGCAGTTTGTACATTTGTACATGCATACAGGTTCCAGCGCAGGATGCGCTACCCTTATCTAATACAGTACCCGATTTTCGAGTTTTGGATGATAAGCAATCATGAACGTGTAACACTGTAGAGATGAAGGTTGTCAGTTGTCAAGAACCGAGCGAGACTTAGTTACTACCCAAGCTGCCTCTATGCTTTGAAGGTGATGAACATGTCGAGGGGTGGAGTCAGTTAGTTACCAGTGAAGTAAGAGAGTCTATGTGCAACACAGATTATAGTATATAAACAGCAAAGGCATACAAAGTGGCAAAAATACTGGAA
Organism: Stegodyphus mimosarum; assembly: GCA_000611955.2. Taxonomy (NCBI): domain Eukaryota; kingdom Metazoa; phylum Arthropoda; class Arachnida; order Araneae; family Eresidae; genus Stegodyphus; species Stegodyphus mimosarum. The sequence goes on from KK120957.1 coordinate 39,202, forward strand.
CAGAGTACATACAAAACACAGATACAGGGAGATAAGGTATATGAAGGGTATTTACAGATACAAATTATGTATATGGTGGTACATAAGCAGTAGGATGATGGGTATGAGTACATGATATTAATATTTTTTTATTTATTTACATTTTTTAATATTAAATATTACACTATGTTATATTTAGCAATTAGGTTGCATTTCGAAGTACCGCCAACGGCCTTTTCCTGTTGGCAGGCAAGAGATAGTTGTAATCCAACACTAGAATAGTTGGGTTTGAGACCCTTGGGATGTTATTATAGAATTTGCAAGCCAGTGTGGCAATGTAGTTGTGCAGATAGGGAATATTAAATTCACGGTGGCTTGCCGAGTTTCTTATAAACTATGGACAATCCACCGCCTGCCTTAGAACAATATTTTGCAGTACTTGCAATTTTTTTATTTTTGAATCACAAACATACCCCAGACAGGGCAGGCATAAGTGATGATGGAGCACAACATGGCTTTGTAAATGAGTAATTTGTTGTCAACTGTGAGAACGCTGTTCCGAGCAATTAAAGGGGCTAGTGTACGTTTATGCACTCTGAACTTGGTAATAAGCTGTGTAATGTGTGGGGTCCATGTGAGACATTGATCAAGGATAACGCCTAAGTATTGGGCTTGCTTGGTCCAGGGGATAAGAGTTCCATACATACTGATGTGGATGTTGTAATCAATGTTTTTCTTTCGTGTTAACAAGATAGCATCGGATTTATCCACATTAATCTTTACTTTCCATGCCTGTAGCCAGGACTCCAGTGCATGGATGTGATCTTGTAGTGTTTGGATGACTGAGCCGTGAGATGCACTTTGTGATAGGATTGCCGTATCATCAGCATACATTGCTAGGGTGGTATGTAATGTTTGTGAGATGTCGTTCATGTATATATTAAAGTATAGTGGGCCTAGGATGGACCTTTGTGGGACCCCAGCCATAATAGGTCTGGGGGAGGAGATTTTGTTGTTTACACGAATGACAAAGTGTCGACCCATAAGGTAAGCATAAGTGATGTAATCTGGGAAACCCAGGTTTATGATTTTGTGTATGAGGCCCTCCAGCCAGACTCTGTCAAAGGCCTTTGCAACGTCAAGGAAAACTGCCCTAGTTATAGACTTATTCAGCAGACCTTGGGATATTAGCTCGGTCACTCTATAAAGCTGGTGACTAGTTGCTTCTTCCTGAAGCTGTGTTGTTCCGAAATGATGATGCTGTTGTCGTTGAGGTGCTTTAACAGACGTTGTTGTATGATATATTCAGCAACTTTGCTGGTGGTTGACAACAGGCTAATTAGTCAATACGACACAGGATTGGTGGCTGGTTTCTTGGGCTTGAGGACTGGAACAACAACTGTAGTCTTCCATGGCATCGGGAAGTGAGCTAACTTGAGCACGTCGTTTATGATACTAGTGAGCTTTAACATCATGAGTGCTCCCATGTTTTTCAGCATTGTGTTGTTGATGGCATCCAGGCCAGGACTCTTCTTCGTCTTTAGCATCATGATGTATTCAAAGACATTCTGAAGGTTTGACAGGAGGAGTGTTGGTTGTTTGTGGTTTTGAGAGAAAATTTGTTAGTGTCCGAGTGACGAGGTTTTCTGTCTGTGGGTGGGGTATGTTGTTAGTGTGGAACTGAGTAGCATAGTGAACAGTGAGTGACTCAGCTTTCTCAGTATCAGTGTAGGCAATTCCTTGTGGGCCCTTTAGGGGTGGAATATTCGTATGGCATCTCAGAAGTTTGTTGGTAGCATTCCAGATGCTACCTTCTTCAGGAGAGAGTGAAGAGAGATATATGGCCCAGTCGTGGTCTGCTTGTTTACATGTAAGGGCCCTGACTTGGCGATTAAGTTGGTTTAACCGTGTTCTATCGGGAGGGTATCTTGATCGCTGCCATTCTCTCCTTGCTGCATTCCTTTGCCTGATAAGGTTTCTGATAGTGCTATTGCATTTTTCCTTTTTTTGAGCTGCTTACAGGTTTACTATTGAGATTTAAGGCATTTTGGAGATTAGTAGTGAATGTATCAACCAGAGCATCTGACTCATCACCTGTGTGTGCTGTGGGAATGTGTATTGATGTGTTGCTTAAGACTTTGGTGTACCCAGACCAATTGGTAATAAAGGCCTTCTTGTTTGGTGTGCTACGAACAGAGAGATCCATGTCCATCAGGACCGGGTTATGGTCTGATGACAGTTCTGTTAAACTGTCAACAGAGTTGAAGGTACAGCCCTTGATCAAGAAGAAATCAAGGACTGAGGCAGATGTTCCATCGCAACGTGTTGGAATTTGTGGAGCTGCAATTGTAATACCGGCCTTAAGCAGAGTATTACATTTCCTAGGAAGGTGTTATTACTGCAGTTCCACTCGCGGTGGTGTGCATTAAGGTCTCCGCCGATTATTATTCTATTGTTGAGTTTAGTCATTGCTGCAAAATCTTGCACAATGTTGACATGTGATCTGTTGTTGAATGAGACATAGGCAGAGACAAAGTGACTGGGCGTGAAGTGGGTGGTGTGATTGTGATAGCTAGGGCCTCCAGGGCTAAAAGCTGTGGCAATGTTGTGTGATAGTGGGTGATGGAGCGCTTAACCAAGATTATTAAACCCCCTCCAGGGTTACGATTTGTGGTGCTTCTGCGATCAAGACGATAGAGCACGTAGTTGGCAACTTCAAAGGAGACTCCAGAACCAAGCTTCTGTTCTTGTAGGAGTAAAATATCAGGACTATACTCATTTACAAAAATACGTAATTCATCAGTTTTATGATTTAAGCCATTTGCATTCCATATCACTATACGAAATTCACAGTCCATAAATTAATTGTTGGTGATCCCGTGAATTTCTTCGAATATCATGTGTAATACCTGCATTTTATCAAGCAGATTATCACACCATGTCAATGCTGGCAGTTTACTTTTATAAATGCTAATAACTTTTCCAAGGTTATATTCAAAAATCCCTTGGACCTCTTTCATTATTTGAAAGAGCTCAGAGATGTCAGAAGTATCACTTGCAGTAGTATCATTAGATCTATGATTTTTTAAATTTTGTGAGCCATTTTTTGGGTGAACTTTATAGCTGTCAAGAGACGGGGTGATAGTCTGTGCAGCAGAAGGCAGTGTAACATCATTTAAGGAGAGTATTATTGGGAGCCTGAGAGTTAAGACTTCGTACTTCCTTATTAACTGCAGGTTTTAATGCCTGAGCGTAACTGATCCCTGGTTTAAGTGTAGAACTTTTATTACTATTTCTTTTGATTGTGGGGAACTTGGGGCATCCACGATACGATGCTACGTGGGGTCCAAGGCAGTTCGCACACTTGGGGTGTTCTATCCGCCCCTGGTGATCACAATTGCAAGTTCGATGGAATCCTGCACACTTGACACAACGAGGTGCCATGTGGCAGTTTTCAGATGAATGATGCCATTTCTGGCAATTGTGGCACTGGGGCACTTGATTCTTAGCTACATATTTTTCTATCTTAATGCCAAAGAACATAAGATTTGTTACATTATAAATTTCGTCAATATTATCCCCAGGCATGATCTGGGCTTGAAAAAGTGGCATAGGTTTTTTAGTTTTGAAACGTGTAAGTTTCACCACTTTATGCACGTTATAATTATATTTTTGGAGTGACTCCTTGATAGTTTGGGGGTCTGCATCTATTGGTAAGCCCCAGATCAGCACTTTGATAGGATTCTTGTAAACAGGATTTACTACATAGTGTTCAATTCCTTGATCAATAAAAAACTGACTGAGGACCCTATGGTCGTTATCAATCGCAGGTTCAATTTTTAGAAATTCGCCGCTGATGCGGCCACAGAAATTATATGTGGGCAATTTTTCATTGAAACTTTTTAAAAAGTCATAGTACTTTATGCCCTCCGGGGGCCGTACCATGATCGGCGGCGACCGGGGGGATCAACCGCTTCTGCTGCAAGTTACCTGACTGGGGGTTTACATTACATACAGAAACATTATTATCAATATTCATATCAGTACCATTATTTACAGAATTTACACATGATACATTTTTATCAGCACTAATACCTTCAAGCCGTCAGTCATTATGTCTACATGGAAAGGAGATGCCAAATGAGGTAAAACTGCACATTATGGGCTACTTTGGCGCGTTTTCAAGAAATCACCAAATCGGTTATTTTCGGACATTTTAGAAGATCACTGACTCATCATATCACCATATCAGATGGTTGTGAATTTGAATGAATCCTGCAAACATGCAAAAAATTGATCATGTAAACATGCAAAAGTATCTAAACAACCTGTAAACATGCAAAAAAATATCTAAAACAGAAGTTCAAGAAAAACAAGGATAAAGTATTTGAAAGTTAATAACTATGTATTTTATGTAATGAACAATATTAAAACTTTTCATAATATCATATACCATTTTTAACAGAGTAGCAAAATGGAGTAAAATGTTTTAGCACGAAATTTAAGAAATTGTAATAAGTGTTAAATGAGCAGCAATAAATGATCAGAAAGCATTGATTCATATTTAATCTAAAACTTTAAAAAAAAAAATGTAGAAGAAAAAGGTTGATAAAATTCAAAATTTCGATCTACTGAAACATGAGCAATAGTGTAGTAAAAAAAGAAAAGGTGGTTAAACAATTTTAGCTATGTAATTTATATTTGTAATAAACAGTAGAAACTTGCATTTGTTTGTATCCACACTAAAATGTAACAATACAATGGAGATGAAATTCAAAATGACGCTCTCATTTCAACCGCATGCTTAACCACACACCACCTTCATTCACACAAATCTGTCGCTGCTTTGATTTCAACTGATTTCATACTATTTTTACACTTAGGACACTCGTACATATTTGCAATCAAACCATAATTCATGCATCATTCTATCACACATCTTTTGCCCTTATCTTGCAACCGAATCAAATAAGTAAAATCAACTCTTTCGAGGCCAGCCATTTTGCTCACACAATGTACTAGAAGCACAGTGAAATCAAAGAATATGCATAGACGCTCTTTGGTGAAATGATGAAAATTCAAAAAGCCCGCTTAAATACTATAAACTGCAACCTTAAACCCTAACGATTTTCATGACACCAAGAGGTTACCAGATTTGGCACGATTTCATTTCATTTGGTGACTGACCCCTAATCTGCAGTCTAGCCCCAAAGGTATATCCAAAACAGATATATACTGTTTTTAATGTTTCTAAAGTTAAATTACTGGTAACAAGAGAAAATATGTCGATGTTGTAATCAGTTTGCACAGTCCTTAATTTCATCTATAAGGACATTAAATAGCATAATAATGTAAAGATGTGAACAATTTGTAGAAACCTGAATGAAAACTATTTAGCAGGACATAAATAAACATGATAATTAATTAAATTCATTTTAGCAGAAAAGCATGATATTAGACATCTGTTAAGTAAAAATTAGCTGGTTAAACATGTTTATTATAATTAATTCAAGTTAGCCTCCACCCTCTCCAAAAAAAACAAATTAAGCAAATGTTCCTTTAGATTTTAGATTAACGTTATCCATGCAGTCAATTAATTGTTAAATGAAATTATGTAAGTATTCATGAATATTATCCAACTAAAGGAACTTATGCTAATTTCTTCTAACCTGTACTACGTATATTATACTTCTAACCTATGTACTATTAAAATATTATATAAACATGAATTATTCAATTTAAAAAAAAAATTTTTTTTAAATCTACTAATTTTTTGGAAAATTTATAATGTGTACCTAAATAGTTGATTGTTGAGCTTCTAACTTTTCTCTAATTTTGGAAGGGGATATCTGTGTCTCTTTCTTCTAAGACAGACATGCAGGAAATATCTGGGGTCAGATATTTCCTGCATCTCTGTAGTGTACAGTAATTATTCTGGTAAAAATATATTTACGGGTGCCTCTTGGCGAAAATTGGCGATTTTTAGTGGTACATGGACATCGAGTTTGTGTAATTCTTTGCCTTGTTATTTTGGCTTTCAAAAATCACCGCTACACAAAGCCAAAATAACAAGTCAAAGAATTGCACAAAGTCGGTTTACCATGTACTCATTGATTCACTATTTTCACTTAAAAAAAAATATCAGAGAATTGCACAAAATTGGCATTGCCACTTCCTTGACTTTGTCCATGTACACATTGATCTGTTTTCACTTAAAAAGTCAGAAGATCAGCCAGCTCTACATTAAAGTCAAACAAAAAATATATAACCTCAATAAACTACATTTTCAATCAAACAATGAAATAGCATAAAAAAGGAAATCCATCTGAGCACTACAGAAAGGAAATATCCACTTGCCTTATTTAGAAATGTCCATGTCTTCAGTCAAACAAAATTCCTTAACAACATCCAAAAACTTCCTAAATTATCTGAACTAGGATCTGTATACTAGCATCCCCATATAAATTTGCAAAAATAAGAGTAAAAAAATATCCTCTAACGTTCGACCATACTCATTTCCTTCCTACAAACAGGGCACTTATAATGGTTACTAAGTAAACCTTCATTTACACTCCAGTCAATTAATGCTTTTTTCCCTTTTGTTCCAAATCATACAGAAATTCAAATTAATCTTACCACATTCAGCCATTTTACCATGTAAACCACAAAATAACCAAATTACTTCCAAACCAACATCCAACACACAAGCCCTTAAAAATCTTTTCCCATCATTCAAATTCATCGCAATCATGCAACCAATTATGTCATGATAGGGTTTCCATAACATTTAACTACTCAGGTTACCATAAATAAAACAACTTGGCCATAAATAAAACAACAACTTAGCGATAATCCAAGGGGCACCCTTAAACATACTGTAACTGATATTTTTATAACAATTATTCCAGAAAATACATAGTTGATACTCATATAGATTATTCCAGTACAATCTTAATGCTTTATTTATTTATTTTTTGATGTTGTTCAATAGTATACTACATGAGAGCAATGTAAACAATTGAATTACCTAACCATGCTTTAAAAGTAGTTGTGGATTTAGAGCCAGCAGTGTCCCCAGTTTCAGTATTTATCTTTACCCTAAACTAACTACTTTACATGTATGGGAAAATATCTGACATGTGCAATAATGCAGAAGCATTTTTTAGATCTCCTTACCTACACATCTAATGAATTACAGAGTGTCCTAATATCCCACTCCTTCATGTTAGCAGCCTGTATCACAGCCTTCCCTCCAGAAATCAAACTTGACAGTAAGAACCACTAATTGCTTTCATCATTTACCTGCGAGCATGCGCACCAGAATTATGAACACGAGAAGGAGGCGAAATATCAGTATGAATATGGATTCACATAAAAAACAACGGACTTTAGGATATTTTAAAGAATATAATAAATGAAAACTTACGATTACTTTGCAAATCTCTGGCAGATTGAACACACATGCTCCATACAAATACTGATGTTTCATTTCTTTTACAGAAACCATGTCTTTCTGTCCTTGTTTTCAATGCACTCAGCACATCTTCTGTAAATGTTTTTCATCCTTTTAGATGGTGGTTCCATGTTGCTGTTTCCTGAAATTATACTTTTCTTTTAGTTTTAAAAGAAACATGATTTGCTGTTGATTTGTGTAATCTTCCACTAGCTTCAGTCCTAATGATTTGAGAAAATAATGCCTGTTTCTAAATTGGGTTGGTGGCTGTTTTGTAAAATGTAAAATTATTCATGCATTAATTCCTGCAACGTTTAAAATTGAGAAAAAAATTCACCATAGGCCGCTGTTTCAATACTCTAGCTGTAGAATATGCTGCTCCCATTTCATCTACAACATATACTACTCCTTTGGTTAGATTATAAAATGAAATAATCTCCAGCTTTTTTTAGTACTGCAGAGGTTTTATCAATTTTATTTTTGTTGTGCATAGTTGATAGTAGGACAACACTTGTGTTTTTCCTTGGTGCATAAGAAACAATTGTTGTTTCTTTCTGGAAACCAAAAATTGAAGAATATGCTTCCTGTTTCATGGTAAGAAAATCAGTGAAATTTGTCTCTTATTATTTCTCACAGTTCCGATTATAGTTATTTTCATCCTTAGTAGGTCCTGAGATAGCTGGTATCCGATATACCAATTATCTACAGTCAAATTCTGTCTAGAATTATACAGTGGTTCCAGGACATGCTTTACAATAGTGCTTGCGTTGTTATCACACTGAAATGTCCCCTTTGGCTGTTTGCTGGCATATATTTCCATTTTCCATGTATCATCTCTATTTCTGTACCATATTTAGCAGAATTTTTAGGCATGTACTGTCTAAATGAACGTTGTCCCCTGAGTGGTTCTAATTTTTTATCACTTGTTACATATTCACATACAGTGAAGGCCTTCTGACAGTTCTCAATGAATTTTTCAAAAAACTGTGTTATGGGAGCAAATTTATCCAAATCTCTTCTACTCGATTTCGGATATCATCAAACCCAAGGCATCTTAGTAGGAAAAGGAATTATTTGCCGAACATTGTTTTCTCAAAAATATCCATTGGAGTTCCATCTATTGTCCACAGATCTTTTACATTGACATGAGAAGATTTTGAACACCACATATATACAAAAGTGCTTTGACTTCACATTCATCCGTTTCTTTGCATTGCGCTCATGTACAAACCACTGCTGAATATAATCAATGTAAATGTTTGTACATTGAACTATCATTTGTATCATTTGTATGTCTTTATTGATAAGCAGAAACCAGGAATCCAATGTTGTTGATGCATCTTTTGAATAACCTGTATTTCCTGGAATTTTGAAGATAATGGTTTTAGAACTAGTCGTAACATTTGTTTGGAATTTTTTTTCCATATCGTGCCATTTTTACCAATATAATTTTCATCATTTGATTAATTTTCTAATTCACTATCTAATTTAGTGTTTGTATCACTGTCTGTTGATGCATTATGATTGTTGTTGTATTCGTCCTCCTCTTCGCTAAATGATTCATCAACTGTTGAAATGCTTTCTAACATTTCTCAAGCTTTCCATTTCTTTATCATAACTTAGAAGCCACACCATGCTGACTAACTAAGAGAGTGAGTATGAAAATTTGACAGACATGAGAAGGCACGCGTGTGTCACATACCCAAATGATACTATTCCTAGAAAAGTATTCGAAGAATCACTCCACAGACTTCTCAGCTTCAAGAATGTGACTTTGAATTCAGCTACAAAAGGTTTCACCAATTTCCAGGAAAGGGACGAAGAATATGATCCCGGGGTAATGATCTGAAAGTGTTCAGGTCACAAGGAGTAAGAATAACATTATGCAGTTTGTTTTCAACTGACAATTATGCAACTTCATTTTCAGGCACTTCCTGATGTTTACTCATCCTGAACCACAGAAAACCAAAGCTGAAACAAAGTTAAAGTCAAAGAGCTGAAATGAAAGAAGCTTAAGGGGCCTTTATTTCCCTTGTTGATAACTACACTAATTTCTGCTTCTGCAAAAACATTACGTATATGTTTTTATTGAAGGAAAAATATCTTTATCCTAAGTTAACTACTTCATGTGTATAGTTTGTTTCTATTTTCTTTCTAAATTTAAAATTTAAGCATTTTAAATCTGATTCAACAGAATATCTAAGAACCGCCTTTGGCCTTGGTCCTGTATGTGGCTGCATTCCTTGCTTTACCTCTATTTACGCACTATTAATGATAAGATAGTAAAATTAATCTGTATATTTTCTGTGACTACTTTTCAATTATTAAATATTATTAGTAAACTGTCATGCTATTTTAATTCCCCTTCCTTATTACGCATAGGACACAAGTTTGAATGTGTTAAAAAGTCAATTATATATATATAGAATAAAAAAAAAGTAAATGTCAGAATAAAATTGAATAAAAATTTGTCCCTTCATATGAAGGTCTAAGCCTTTGTTCTCCAGGTAAAAAATTACCAAATTGAGTAAACATAAAATAATGAAACTTTCAAAAATGTAATCTTTAACTGGAAATTAATATCAGAAAAGAGAAACTTTTTAAAAAACTTCATTTAGATCTTTTATGTGTTCCTCAGTATTTTCGTTAGTCACAATAATATCACCAAGGTAAATAAAAAAGAATTTCCTGAGGACTGGCCTTAATATAAAGTCCACAGTTCATTGGAAAGTCGCTAGGGTTCCACACAACCGAAAGGCGTCCTAAGAAAAGCATAAGTGCTTGATTTTGTGATGAATGCTGTTTTTGGCACATCATCGGGTTTCATTGCTTTCTGATAATATCCTGAGGTGAGGTCTATCGTGCTTGTGTACTTAGTTGATCTGATGTTACATATAACTTCTTCAATGATAGGCAGGGGATAAATGGAGTACTTAGTTAAACTGTTTAGTTTTGTATAATCGATAGCTAGCCTCCATGTTTTAAAATTTGAGGGAGCAGGTTATTCTTTTTCATGCAAAGCACTACTTGATTAACATATGGGCTACTTATCGGTGTAATGATTTTATTTTTGAGCATCTCAGAAATATGTTGCTCTATAATTTTTTCTTTAACACGATCATATCTGTAAGACCTGGCTTTCATGGGCTAATCACTTTTTAAGTTAATTTGTGTGAGACCCAATGTTTTGGAAGATAAATAAAAAAACTTTCTTACCAGCTTTTGCAATTTTCTTTTGTCTTTGGTTTGAACATGTGCAAGATTTAACTCCAGTGGTTCCATGGCCATTGGTTTCATATTCCATATTCAGTTGCAATGTTTCTACCTGAAAATTAATTTAGGCTCCTGCTGTCTTCAGGAAGTCTGTACCTAAAATTAGCACAGCCTGCAAATTTTGTACAACAAAAAATATTGATTTTTGAACCTCATTCTTTATCTCCACATTAAACGTTGCTTTACCTATACATGCACAATGTTTGCCTTGTGCTGCAGTAACTCTTGTGTTTAAAACTTTAAATAACCCTATATTTTTTAAAATTGTTTCAAAATAAATTTTCTCAAATGAAATTTGCTTCTGCTTCAGTGATCACTAAAGCCTCTGTAGGCATAAATTTTTTATTATTACCGTGTTCAATTGCATTTTTGAGGGATTTTTATCCGAGTTGGGTGACTGTATTCTGCTTTTAGCCACCAGTCCTACTTTAACTCCTTCTTTACTGTCCCCTTTTTAAAATCTTGCGGCCTATTTTGGCGATCTCCTTTGTTCTTATCTTGAAATTTATTCCCCACATTGAATCGCTTTGTTTGCTTTGAATATGGCCTAGAAAACTGTCTGTTTGGTCTCTGGCCAAAACTTCTTGTACACATACTTTCTGCAGCCCTCTTAAATTTCACCGCCAGTTCAAACAATTGTTCTAATGTGCTGGGGTTTCTCACATCAATATAATCTTCGACTTTTGGCAGTAGTCGAGGCGAATTATCTCTGTATCAGACCTTTTCCCATACAACAGATTAGCAATTTGGACCTTGTTAATCGTGGCAAATTAAATTCTGAAAGCTCTTCAGCTTTAAATTGGTACTTGCCATACAATTTGGCCCGGAATTTAGCTCTAGGAAATGCTTTTACCAGAGCAGCTTTAAAATTTTCAAACATATATGTGAGACTGCCTGTTTCCCCCAGACGAAATTTTCTGATTGCTTTAAACTAACTGAATGCCTTTCCTCGTAAGGCGGTTGTGGTTGTTGTGATGTTTTGTACTTCAGGAATGGGATAAAGTAAGAAATGATTATCTAAGTGTTCTGGGAAGCTGTTATAATTGTTTGTACTTCAGGGATGTGATAAAGTAAGAAATTGTTATCTAAGTGTCCTGGGAAGCTAGTTACCGATGTTCTTCCATCGAATGTCACCGCAGGTTTTATGAAAGCACACATTGTTTGAATGAAGTAGCCAAAACCTTACATGAGATTACCCAGAGCTGGTGGAGTTTGCGATGTAGATGGGGTTAACACAACTGCAGCATCATTATCAGCCATGAGTTCTGAAGAAGTTGGATGCCACTTCAGCACAGAAAGAAGTAGTACCAGCACAGATATAAAATCAATTTAAGTCTAAGAGAATAGTGCTTGATTAGCAGTTTAAAGTATGGCTAGTGTAGGTTGACTCAACAAACCTAACAGGGGTGACAAATTAGCCGAAATAGTCAAGGGGCATATTGACATAACAGCAAGGTCAGAAACGAAACGTGTGCTGGCTAGCGAAAACATGTTCTGAATAAACTCAGAGATTCACTCGCTTAAATACTCATCTCACTTAACTTTAAATTTACATCCTGGCAAGGAAATGCAAAAGGAAGCTGAGGAGTTCAAGAAAGAGGAAAAAAAATTGTGTATATGTTAATTTTAACTAAAGGAAACTCTACAGATGATAATTTTTTTTTTTTTTTACAAATTTCATAACACATTATTCTAAAGCAAGTCTATTTTTTCAAATGCCCAAAACTATTTAACAAAATTTGATTAAACATGCCAATGTGAACTGTTTGTGCTGATGATATTTGTGGTGGAGAACTTTCGTTTAAACTCGAGAGAAAAATATTTTGTATGAGTATAAAAAACTATTATCGAAGTTGATGTCTTCTTGAAATTCATAATATAATAATACTAATGTGTCTTTTTGTATTTTGTGCTATGTTTATCATCACGTTGCTATAGAACTTAATAATAAAAAAATTTATGTCTTACAGAGTGCTCTCAAATCTTTAAATCCCAGTAATATCCCTCTGTCATCTTTTGCTAGTCGAACTGATAAAGGTGTTCATGCTCTTGTAAATACTTTTCATGTGGATTTAGTCCATAACATTCCTGGAAAAGTCTTCAAGCCACATGTTGTTACAAAACATTTAAATTCATACTTGAAGAATAACAATCATGAAATTTTGTAAGTATTCTCTTTTGATTAATGCATTTTTCAATGATAAAATTTGCTTCCAATCCTCAAAAGCTATCACATTCACTGCAGTTGTAGACATATTACAGAATGGAAACATTGTTATGTATGTTGGATGTAATTGGGCATAATTTACACCATGTACGTTTAGTTGAGTATGATAAAAATATAGAAGATAAAGTGTATTTAATATCAGTGTAGGTAGAAAGTAAAAGTTAAAGGGTATATATATTTTTTACATCAAAGTGTAATCATTCCTGATTTAATAATTGTTAATGCATTTCTTGATTTAATGTAATTTTTTATTCTAAAATACAAGAATTGAAAATAATGTGACCTTTTTTTTTGTGTGTGTCAAAATATTGTTTCCTTAGATTTATAAATTTTAAAGCAGAAACTGAATCTCATATTTAGTAGTTTTAAGATTGAGTTTCTTATATTACAGTAACGCACACTAGGGCTATGTGCTTATGGAAAAGAGTTCCTTTGCAGAGGATTTTATAAGGGAAAAAGACTTGTGTCATAGTACAGAAAATAAAAAACCACAAAAACATCCATCCAGCCAACTCATTCACTGACATTTGAATTTGGGTCGAACTACTAGTCTTTATCATTTTTATCCACTTAGCCGATAGTGGACTTAGTTTAGTTTTATATATTTTAGTATGCAGCAAAAATAAACACATTCAATAAAAGCATATGTGAACTGGGTTGGTAATCATCCTCATATGGTTTGTTGCATTCTGGCTACATTCTCATCTGTTCTGTAGATGTGGGTGCTTTAATCCTTTGACTAAGATTTTTTTTTTTTAATTTTACCCCATTTTCTATCAGGGTGAACAAAATATGCCATAAATAAGATAAATTTAACATTTTGGATTTTTTTGACAAATAGTTTTCAAGTCAAGGCTGGGACATATGTGTTCATGCCATAGTGATATACATATGTATCACACATAGCGATCGGCTTACTATAAGCCTACCTATTATTCTGGAAAACTTTATTATGTAAACTAGATTTTACATTGTATAGTACAGGGTAGAGCATTCTTTGCATAACCCAACATTATACATTGGGCAACTCATATTTGTTCTTTTCTCTATGTTCATTTGTGTACAACAAGCACAGTGACGTCTTGGTTTTCCAACTATTGGAAGATTATCCCCAACATTCAGGAGATTCTAAGTACGTTTTAACCCAGCAGTAGTTTTTAAATTTTTAGTGGGACGTATATGTCTTGTTAGTAGTCAAAGGGTTAAAGGGAGAGGAGCTGTAATATTTATTTTCACAATTCTAGTATTTTTTCGTCAGCTCGATGGCAATGGAATGTAAAATATCCGAAGCAAAAATTTAACTAGTACTGATTTTCATGGTAAATGTTTAAAAAGTAGGGTAAGCGTAAAATGCAAAAATATAATAAATAGCAAGTAGCCATAAAAAAATTCTCATAAAATATTCTAAAATCATACAAGTTTTGAAAATTAGAAAAAGACATATTAGTTCTTTGAGTTTTACAGTAGGCAGACTTACAGCTAAGTGATATAGTGATTCTTGTAAAGGTATTTGCTTCGCAATTCTTATTCTCTTGGTTATTTGTTTAGATCAGTTAGTGCACTCATTAAATCTAAATTTGCCAGATCTTTTTTATATATGTATGTAATAATAAATGCAAAGAAAAGATGGAGCAGCATCGATGCATAGTAGCTGAAAGATGAAGAAAGATGATGATGAAACATGGCAGTCGAGGCAGTTTTAATTCCGTTTTTATTTTCCAGTTGACGTTCGTGGCCACAATCACTTGGCACTCTAGGCGTGCCTATTCAAGAACATTTAGGAAAGTATTGCATTAGAAAATGCACATAATGAAATTCCCATTTATTACATCATCAGCACTGTGCAGGCCATGCAAAATGGAATGATCTAGAAATGACACAATCTAGAGAAATTATGATTTTTAAAACAGAGAGAGAGAATTAAAGGGAATTAGGGGATAGTTTAAATTATAAATTTGATTTACATATTTTTCATCTTACATGTAATATATGTGATATTTTAGTAGATGGGCATAGGAATGATGAAGCTTGACAATCGGGTCAAATCAGAATTTGAGTGGTGTCGTTGCAGAGGAGAATGGCAGAGGAAAGATATCCATATCTTTATTCAATAAAACAGCAGATCATTTTTCTTTTTGACGAAGAGCTCCAAATTACATATTCAGTAGTGATTCAAATTAAATACTATTAAAGATTTCTGTGTCATAATTTATCGAAACAAAGGAAAGAAAGATAAACAAAGCAGTGGAGGTTCTAATAATAGCAGCGATGGCGGGCAGCAGTCTGACTAAAAAATGGGATGTACCTTGGTATTTGTATCAGTGGTTATATAAAATGCCAGAGTGTTCTTGAAAGTACTGGTCTAGGGGGAAGATCCTGCAATTGCAGAAAGTTAATTAGAGATTGCGTGTTCGCTTAGAGCAAAGCCATCATATTTCTTCATATTTTACATATATATATATATATGTGAAGGAGGGGAAGAAAGCAAAAAATATTTTTTGTAACATTTTTTAATGTAAATTTTTGTTTTGCTGTGATATATCTAGTTTCTCTGCAGTATATTTATCATAAAAAGTAAGAAAAATAAAGTTGATTGATATTTTGTTAAAACTGTAGACTATTTATTGTGCTTGTTATGTTTTTGCTTTGAGATGCTTCTAAAAATCTTTTACACAGTTTTAAATTAAATTAAATTTATGTAAAGAAAAAGTCTTTTTTGATTTAGAGTATTAAAAGTTTTAAAAGAATATACTGTTATTTGTAAGTAGTCATGTTTAATAATTTCTTTCATTAATTTTTTTTTAATTTTAAAAATAAGAATATTTTTACTAGTTTCTTATAACATGCTTTATTTTTAAACCTGTTAGCGTATGCAACTAATTTTCAAAGTTCTCACAAACCCTGGTTCCTAGATGTCTGTAAAGCTTCAGTTATGTTGTTTTTCTCAAGAAAGAAGAAACTGCATAATTTAGATATCCTGATTGACGGATATTACTGTTAGCAAGTCTGTTTTATCGATGTGAATTTGATATATATAGTTTTAAAGTTGAATGGCTTTCGAAGATGGATCTCAAAAGTATATATTAATTTTTCCATACTTTCTGATTGTCTAATATATCCGTCTTAAAAGAGCCAAGCTATTATGTGAAAGGCAACATCCATTTTGAAAACTGCAGTACACGAAAAATTCCATAAAAAGGTAAGAATTGATAAAATTAAGGAAGCAAGGAACATCTATAATGAAACCCTGCTGAAGAAATCCTTATGTAACTTTTTTATGCTTCTGTTCTTTCCATCTATACAGCAGTCTGTTTTCACTCCAAAAAATTCAGTTTCAGCACACAAGTTTTGGTCCATAAAATTTTATCGTTTTTGAACAATCCCATGACAGTTCTGTTATAAGAAAAAAATGTGTACTTACTCTAACAGCACTAATGACTCCCGAATTTGAAGGTGAAAATACTCTGCTATCTGCCCATGCACACACATGCACATGTCTGGGCTGTTACATAAATATACTTTGCCAACATCATGGATTGCCTATTTAGCCAACATAGGGTGTTGCTAACATTTTTCAAGTGAGGATGCAGATGGTCAGAAAGCACTAATTTTTCATTCTTCTCAATAATTTATGTATCGTATAATTGATGAATAAGGAAAAGAAAATTTAAGGCTTCAGGCATATTTTTTCTAACATGGCTACTGATATGTATCAGTTAAAATGCTTTCAGTATTTGGATGCATGAATTTTTTTAAATTAACACTTTTTGAAATTAGACTTTATGTGTACCTAAATATTACATTTTAGATCATGTTTCTGTAAAAAAGTGCAGAGAGCATTCTTCAGAATTGGTTGAAACAGAAAGGTTGTATTCAGTACGTGTCAAGACATTTCAAAATTTGAAATTGGTTGTACTATTTTGAAGTTCCTTGTATTATTAATAAGGTAATAATAGCATTGTATTTCTGTGAGGAAGATTAATTATTACATTCCTATTGTGCTTTTAAATCAAAATTCTATAACTATTTGCTTGTGTAATTAAATAATTATGCAGTCTGTCTTCAAAAAATCAATTAAAATTTATTATCAAATAGGAATTTTTTTTTTTTTTTTTTTTTTTTTTTAAAACCATAACCAAAACTAAGTAGTAAGAATTGTGAAATTGCTTTTTATTCAAAAGAAATCCCCCCTCTCAGCTTCAGACAACTTTCAGTTTACCATAAAATGAAAATGAAGCTATTATATTTACTCAGGAAATGGATATCTTATGTTATTTTCATTATATAATGCAATATAAACACTATGGTAATTTATTTGATGTGATATTAGATGCTGTTGCTGATTTATCACTACCTCAAAAATTAATTGCAACTTTTTTTTAAATAGTGGTTTGTACTTTAACCAATAAATTAAAGTTTTTTTTCCTCTCATTTCAGTTAAAATTCCATCATTTGAAAGCCCTTCCCCTCCCTCCTTTTTTAATATGATGCCTTAATTTTATGACATTTTTTCCTCCCTTGATTCTTTGGTCATTAGTAAAATTGTTGAATGCTGAATTTTGAGTATGTGCAGTATTACAGTATAAAATTGTTTCTATTATACTTTTATATTATGTTTTATTAGTATTCCCTTTGCCTTCTTCAGATAATTGCTGATGTTTCTGAAAGAATGCTAAGTCCATTAAATAAACACAACATTTAAAAGAATAATGAAGAGGAAAATGTTGAGGAATAGCTGGACAGAAAGATAAGATATTTCAGATTTCTGAAAAAATTTTCTCTGAGATGTTAATGATGTAGTGGATGAAATTAAATAACCAATGGAATAAAGCTGTGAAACAAATGTTCAATAGAAACACAAAGATATTTCTAGTATGCTTAGTATATATGCTTAAGTAAAAACCAAGTTTTGATTTTATTTCATTTTTTTTTGTTATTCTGAGCATACTTTCAAATTCAGAAAACTGAAAATGCTTATGGGACAATAATGGTTATTTTATAATTTAATTTGTATTTTGCTCAGTACTCAGGCACATACACAATGTATATAATTTTTTAAGTATGATAAACATTGAAATAAATTCTTTTTAAAGGGAAAGTATGAGAAGTTTCGTACATATGCTGTATTAATTTACATATGTAAATATAAAGTAGTTTTACCCAGACCTTAAGTATAATCTGTAAATTTCTTTTCTACTTCACTCTCATGCTAGCTTGCTCTCAGTTTCTGATCTGTCACTTTAAAAGTGTAATAATATAAGATTGTGAAAAGTTTGCTTGAAACTATCAACCATTGCATATAATCCTTCTCAACAGTTATATTACTTTAGTATGTAAATTATGCTTAAGCAAACAAAGATCATTTACAAAGCCACAATTTGTATATATATTAGAAGAAAAAAAAACCTTAAGTAATAAGTTTTTCTATTATTTCATGTATGCACCATGTTCATAATCCAGTTACAAGAATAGTTTAAATCACCCAAGCTCATGTTTTGAAAATTTAAATTTAGATAAGTCAACTTTTTAGATAATTTATGATATTTTTTATTTTAAACTCAGTTTTAGAATGTATGTATGAGGGATATGCCTGCAAAGGAAAAACTGAGGAAAAGTTTCCACAGAAATATGGTAGCTTGCAACAAAATCATTGTAGGAAACAATAACCTTAAATCTGTTTTTAAAATGATTGCTTCCAAATATGTGCCAGAACAAAAGAACTAAAAATCTGATTGTCAAAGATTTATTGACTCATTTTTGGAATAAATAAATACCCAATTAAAATGTTAAATGTGTATTTAATAATGTCTGTGTAGGTGATAAATACGTTTTGCAAATGTAAGTCATTTCTGCGCCCCCCCGGTAAGTAGATATTATTGCAACTGCCTAGAAGTCACCAAATTTACAGAATGTGCGGGTCTTTAGCACCATATGTATAACAATTCTTCTGTTTTAACAAGTATTTTCATATGTGTTTCTTTTATTTAATTCTAAGTTCAAGCGATTTTTGGAGACAAACAGAGCAAACTTACTAAAGGAAACACTTGCTTTAAATAAATTCATTAAACAATTACCACAAAATATCACTCAGAGCAAAAGAAACAGAAACGCGTTCATAAAGATATTTGTTGATTGATTTTCAGTATAAGTACCAAATTAAAACAAAGTACCAAATTAAAACAAAAAATAAGCATTTAGTATTTTTTTTTTCAATTATAAATTAATACTCTGTGTGTGTGTATAAAAATTCACCAAACTTACCCAAGATAGTTTTGCTAGTATGTAAGTATTCTTTTTCTTCTCTAAAAAATTGTCAGGCTGCTAGGGTGGTTGTGCTAATGTACAAGAGCCAAAATGTTTAATGCATAACATGTAATAAAGTAGTTTTATAAAAAGTACTTATTTCAGTTAATTTCCATTTAAATTAGCTGATGGTTATAATTGGGTGGAGGGAAGTGAAAACTAGAATAAAATGCTTCCTTTCCTGTCTAAATAAATATTATTAAAAAATACATAAATCAATTTAAATATGTAGGTTTTGATGAATGAATTAAGGGAAATTGAAAAATACCGATCTTTTTTAATTTTAAATCAGGCAGGAAAACAACTTTAGTTTGGCATGGATTTTTGAATAAAACTATTTACTGCAAAGGCAATTAGATACAGGTCCTCATCTTCAGGATGAAAAACAATGTTTGCAATTTCTTTTTGCCTGCTTTTAAATTAAACAAGGCTCTTCAATATTTATAAATTATCTCATGCAATTCCTCTTGACCTGAAATTCAGCTACCCTTGATCTGGGCAAAGAAACATAATATGTACCCACCTTTTCTGAACATTTTGTCTGTCTGATGAAAACTGTGGTTAATATAAAGGTGTTGATGATTATTTGTACATAATGGAATTCTGAACTGTTTAATTTGCATTGGTATTTTATTTTCAGGGTAACTAGTACTTGTGTAGTTCCTAACATTTTTCATGCTAGGCATAATGCAAAGTGGAGGTGCTATATATATCGTTTAGCAATTTTAAAGCCTGAAATTAACGCTGGATTTTCATCCAAAGGAACATATGAAGAATATTTGCCTATTTCTGAAGTAAACAGATGTCACATAGTTTCGTGAGTAGTAATTTTTGTTTTCTAATGGAATAAATTGTATAATATTGATTGCAGAGTTTTTTTTTTTGTTTTTTTTAAAGTCTTGTTAATTTTAGAACTTCTGTTGTAAAAATTTTAAATTAAATATGACCCTTATGATTTCTTTCATTTTTAATTTATGAAAATTGAAAATGGGCTTTAAAGAAAGATTTTTTTCTTCTTCTTATGCTCTACAATCGATTCCCAGCCAAGGCTATCCCAGTCAGCTTCTGTCATCTTGATCCATCCAATGTGACGATCCTCCACTATTGACACCAGTGTTTTTTAAACACTTTTTCTCATTGTCTATCCATCTCATCTGTGGCCTTCCTCTCTTTCTCTTACCATCTGGCTTTTGAGATGTCAATTTCTTCTCTTGGTAGTTCATCTTCATATCCATATATATGACCTAGCCATCTTAGTTAAGAGGCTTTAATAACTTTTATTGTATTTAGCTCTCTGCCAACTACTGATATAGTTAAGATACAATAACATGCCGAACAAATATTAATTTAGAAGTCAAACAACAAAAATCAGTGTTATATTTTCAAATTTTCACAGGACTAGTTTTAATGGTTTTACTGAACCACCATCCTCAGCTGCAAAAGTGCAAATGAATGAGATAAAATATAATGATTAGATAAGAAAGCCTGGAGAGGAGACAAGCTACTGGCACCATCAGTTGATGAAACCAGACAAAGATGGATTGGAATTAGGGTCCTTAACTAGAACAGAAAGATTTTTTTAAATGTGAAATGCCTTTAGAAAATCCAGTTCACCAATGGAAGATGTTTTTTGAATAATTTTGGCAGCAGAAAAATTGAAAGTGTGATTTTCGGGCCAACAATGTTGGGCAGCAGAAGACTTCTGTGTTTCCTTTTTTCTAACATATGCCTCATGTTCCTTAATGCGAAATTTTAAGGCTTTCTTAGTTTGGCCAATGTAAATTAAACCACACTGGCAATGAATCCTGTAAATACCGCAGGAATTCATATCCAGAAGGAGGGCCTTGAGTATGGAACTCGGAATTTTATTGATGGGAGAATAAACGACCCGAAAGTTAAATTTCTGTAAAATATGTGAAAATTTATAGCTAATTGATGAAAAGAAGGGAATGACAACATAATTTTTATATCTCCTAAAACAAAAGTCTGCCTTTTGGTGTGTTGAGATGAGAATTTTTTTACTGCTTGATTAATAATGCTGGGTGAAAAGCCCCTGCCAATAGCTATTGCTTTTAAATAATTTAGTTTTTCATTGAGGGATAGTTTGGAGGAGCAAACTTGAAGAGTACAGAAAACATAGGAATAAAATGAAGCTAATTTTTGTTTAGTCAGATAACATGATTTGAAGTGTGGTGGAAGGCAAACTGATGAAGGTTTATGGTAAACCCATAGTATTGAAGTTGGATGTGTTACATGTGACCAGAATGTCGAGAAACGGAAGAAAATTATGAGTCTCAAGTTCAAAAGTAAACTGAATGACAGGATCAATGGAATTCATTGATAATTATATCTTATCTTGTTCATTTGCACTTTTGCAGCAGAGAATGGTGGTTCAGTAAAACCATCGAAACTAGTCCTGCGAAAATTTGAAAATATAAAGCTGATTTTTGTTGTTTGACTTCTAAATTAATACTGGTATAGTGGTTAGCATTGCTGGCTGCCATGCCATGGGTCTGAGTTCGGGCCTAGGAGAAGGTGTGGATGTTTGTAGTGTCCATGCAGCATGGCAGCACTCCAAATATTCGGCAAACCGAAAGTCGTCTCGTGTGGTTTGGTGGAAGGGGAGAGGAGTGGGAGACTCTTGGACCTATCTTCCCCCGGGGTGCTTTCCATCAAAACTGGAGGTGGAACTGAGCTAAAACCACACTGTCACCTGTAAGGTGCTGAAGGCTGTTGCTTTCGACAGGCATATCTTGTGTGCTCCTTGCCATGAGGAATTTCGTGGGCTTGGTCTGATGTTACTGTGAGACAAGTGAGCATAAGTAACAACATATTTAGTTCTAAATTTTTGCTGTATTTCAAAGTTGTATTTCTCTAAATTTTTGCTGTAGTTTAAAGTTGTATCTAATTCCCCACACTTCATTTACCCTTACTATATTTAAAAAAAGAAAAGAAAAATAATAAAAAAAACCTGAAAGGTTTCACATTTTAAATTATATCCAAAAGGGTGTTTTTTAACGTTTTGTGTGTTACCTTTATTATTTGTGCGTTACCTTATTAAATATCATGCTCTTTGCACTTAAGCCATAAAATTCAGTTCAACAGAAATATCGCAAAATAATTTTAAAATGAGTATATCTTTAGAATTTCTAATACACAGTTCCATGCGCTTTAGAAAAAGTTCCCCCCCCCCATAGAGTGTTGCCATTGCTCGCTTTTAAATCGTTTGAGTTTGTTCATCAAGAATTCGTTAAAGTTTTTAAAAATATGAAATAGATAATAAAACGAATTCCAAATTCGGGCTTCCAGATGCCCATGTTAGAGTGGAAACGTACTTTATTCAAAATTGGATGACTCTAGGTTCTGTTGTTTGATCTGAGAAACATATACATTTATGCAGATTCTTCATTATTTAATTTGTTTAAATATAATACAGTGCTGCAAGATTTGGTGGAAACAGTTTGAAAAGTGATTCAGACTTTTAATATTTTCAACACAAAATCGCAAAACGAAAACAACAGTTCTTCAGGGACAAAGTCCCTTTGGACTAAAAAAAATTAGTTTCTAAATTAAAAGTGCTATTTTCCTGTAGAAGGCTGATTAAAACCAAAAAGACTTAAATAAAATAATTATAAAATAATAAATAATTAATGTTAATGAAGAAATATGACCCCAAAGAGGTCATAATATTAAAAATAATTTTAATTAGATGGACATTCACAGCGTATGCACAGGAGAGAAAAGCAAAGTGTAGCATATGTACATACGTATATACATATAGTGGAGGAGTAAGTATATGCGTATAGTGGAGGAGTAAGATTGCATCATCACGTTCATAAGGGTATGAACTGTGTATGCATTAGAAGAAGCCAAGCTGTATGATAAACTGTGAATATTATAATCCAACAATCCCCTTTTGATGTTTGGCTGCTAAAAAATAAGCATTAATCATTTACAGTCATTCCAATTAATTTACAACACTTAGAATATTTTGACACAGTCGATATTGTTTTTAATACATCAACAAGCATTTTCTCTGTTGTCATATATTTAATGTCTGTTTTATTTCTCTCATAGATCTCACATATGAAGTGATATCCAAAAAAAAAAAAAAAAAAGCTTCTTTGGGCATAAAGAAAAAAACAAGAGATTTTATTTATTTATTTTTTGATAAGATGGAAGGGTTTAAGAAGGTCATTTAAATGGAATTTTTTAAATTAGAAGCTACACATGTAAAACAAGAATGATTTAAGAAGGGCATTTTTACAGAATATTTTCTTTTATTTAGAGTAATAATTTTTTTTTTTTTAATTTTTATTTTTCCTGTTATTTCAGCTGGAATAGAAATAAGAATTTGTTCAGCAAGATTATTATAGAAAACAAATTTCTAAACTTTTGATTTTTATATACTTTATAAAAGTGTTCTTGTAACTTTTATTTTCTTTTTAGATCTGAATTAAATACAAATATTGTTCAAGATGTAGCAAATATGTTTTGTGGAGCACATAATTTTACTACATTTACCAAATACACTCAGCGAGATCCTTGGAGAAATACTAATAGAATAATTGATGAATGTAAATTTTATGAATCATCAAATCACCAACTATTAGAAGACATTCAGTATTCTAATATTTCTATGTGGGAGTTTTCTATAAAATCAAGATCTTTCTTATATCATCAGGTAAATATTTTTTACATTTTAAATTAACAAAATTTTCTAAGTGATATGTAATTAAAATTTGAAGATCTAGAACTCTTTTTGAAATGTGTTTTGTATAATTATTCAGTTGCTTA
Organism: Stegodyphus mimosarum; assembly: GCA_000611955.2. Lineage (NCBI taxonomy): Eukaryota > Metazoa > Arthropoda > Arachnida > Araneae > Eresidae > Stegodyphus > Stegodyphus mimosarum. The sequence continues at coordinate 63,234 of KK120957.1, forward strand.
TCGTCTTTAATTTCAGAGAATGGTGATTGCCAGTACTTAAAATAATAGATGTTCAATTGCATTCCACTGCAAATGTTGCAAAAAGATTCATAATAATTTTGTTTCCCAGTGCAGGCAAAAATTGAGTATGGCCAGATTGTGAGTTTTTGGCTTCTGAAACATGGCTTGCAGTATAACAACCAGTAGTTTAACTTCTAAAATATATCTAAAAACAGAAATTTACTGACATGCTGTTCTTAATATTTAGTAATATAATTTGCCTGCAGTGTACACTTTCTCATGTTACTCATTTTTATTCTTTCCAGAGGTATTCATGAGTTATGATTAGAAAAAAACTGCTAGTTCAGTTTTTTAAATTATTGCATTGTTTTTCTCTCAAAAGGAAAGTTTTTGGCATTTTTGTAAGGACCACTATATTTGTTAATTATTTAATTAAAGCCAAGTGAAAATTAGGAAAAGGAAATAAAATATGTTTGATTCCTCCCTCAAGAAAGAACGTTTAGTAGATATCATGATAAAGCTTAAAATTTATATATCATAGGGCTATTCTTTTATGAATATTGCAACAAAAATTATTTATTTATATTTATCAGTAATCATAGTAATTACATAAAAAGGTGTGAAATTCTTGTTTACTTTTTTTTTCACTCTGGAGTTAATAGGGGAAAAAAATCACAGAGGGATTTATTTTAAATGCTGTATTACTAATGCAGCCATGCAGAATGTTATATATCCCATAGCTAAAACATTTTAATTCAGAGTGTAGAAGGTATAAATTTCTAGAGTAAGATCAGTGCACGAGTAGTTTCTGCTTTTGGATTATATTAATGTAGTGATTCTCAACCACTGTGTCATATCACTTTTGTATGCAGCCAAATTTTAGAAATGTATATAGTAAAAATTATAATGTGTTTATTCCTAGTATACGGTACACATGAGAATTAGCGAAATTCGGTTTTTAAGACATTAATAAGTGCACCAGTTGTGGTATCCAAACCGATTTTGGTGCTCTGAAAGATAATTTTCATGCATGTTCAGTATATAATTTAAATTGAGAAGTTCTTAATTGATAAGTGAACATTATTTTGTGCAAGTCCTTAATAGCCCTTGTCATACTGCTTCAAGAATTAACTGCCCTTGAGTCACAATTTTAAGTTTCTTTAAGAGATGGAAATGTGATAAATGACTTGGCTTTTTTTAAGAACTTGTTATCAAATTTTCTTCCTAGCAATTCTTTTTCATTTGATGCTGAGCATTCAGCTGTTTTCCTTAAACTGCTGATTCGTAAATTACAACATATGAAGTAAATAGTCTAAATCAGGATAAATTAAAAGCCAGCAGGTTTTGAGATTTACTAGGGCATGAGATGAAAAAATCGAGAGTTTTCTGAGGAAACTGCGAGCATTGGCTGATTTGGTATGTTCTAGAGATTCGTGGATTGTAGAATGTTCACAAGTATATTTTGAGGTGATGTTGAACATACTAATCCTCCCCCCTCTTTATTCAGTAGTTTAAGAAGCATGCCAACTTCATTCTTGAAGAATGGTTTGTTGAAAATAAAATGATCATGTGACCAGATGACCTTGTGCTTGCAGCCGTAGAATTCTGAATATAACAAACATTTTTTGCTTACTAGGTTAGTTTATTCCTTTTCTCGGATTACCTGATTAATGATACTTAGATTATATTTCAGTCTAATATGTTTATGTATGAGATGTGCTGTGAGTAAAAATTAAAAAAACCTGGATGACATGGTCTTCATGCAGAATTACGTTTATTTTTTAGTGTGATATAATATTATTTTTTCATGGTTTAATGTGATGAATTATCTATTATTTGCATGTGCAAACTTTCCGTCTGAAAGAGTTTCGGTCTTATTGTTTTGTTTTAATTTCTTTTTTTGAGAAGTGTATGTGCGATCAAAATGAGTTAATGTGTTTAGTGGAAGAATAGATGGCAAAAAGTGGATATGTCTTTGCTTTTATTTTGTTGGCTACAGCTATAATGACTTCAAATGTTGATGATGAATTATTAGCCTTATGAAAAGATTCTGATTAAATTTTATGTAGATACTTTCATCCCATTTTTATAGGAATATGTGAGTTACTGTATTATCTTTAATTATCACATGCTTAAAATATATGTAAGTAGATTGAGTATTATCAAGTTAGAGAATTCCTAAAATTAATGTTGGTTTTTCTCAAAGTGTTTTGAAGTGACATACTGTGTCTATTAAGTTATGGTTAAAATTATGTGCTGGTTTTCAGTACTTTAAATAAAAGATAGTTTTAAAAAATAACTTGTAAAGTAATTTATTTTTTTTAACAGATTAGGAAGTTAGTTGGTAGTGCATTATCAACTGGGTTTGGATTGCTATCCTTATCTGATGTTGAGCTCATGTTAAAAAAACCTGATCCGAATGGATGGATAAAAAGTACTTTGGTTCCTGCCTGTGGCTTGTATCTCTCAAGTATAGCATACAGTAGGAAAGGTGAGATTAGTATCTTAGAAATGAATAAAACTTTTTTGTTTTTATTAATACATGCACTAGATAAGTAAATTTTTTAATATTTAAGAATGATATTATTATTTTACATTTCTTATTATGTGATATCATGATTTTAAATTTTATTTGTGAAGTATAAAAAACTAGAAGATAATGAAAAGTTAACATAGTTAATGATACTGAAAGAAGCCTGTAAATCTTTGATGTAGCCATCCTTTCTGATATGGCAAATATTTATCTTAAGTTTTGTCTGTACTTGTGCCATTGTTGCTTCACTCATCTTGTTTTCATATTTAGATTCATCCTTCTGATGCTTTAGCAAATAACTGTAATAAGATAACTTTAATATCAAAATGAATTTTGGAATGTCAAGAATTCCTGAGAACTTCACTTTCAAGGGCAAAGTGAAGTTATTCCCGATAGTCCAAGATGCAGTGCAGGCATTTCAAGTGATCCTATTTGCCCACTTTGTGATTATGGAGAAGAAATGGACGGGGACCACCTGCTTTGATGTGGGGCTGTTTGTAGTTTGTCTTAAGATACTGGGTGGCAAGAACGCTCCTTAGGCAATGATTTTGGTCTTTTTGTTCATAGTGCTATTGTTTGTAACCTCTGTTTATAAGATTTTAGTTCTTTGTAATTTTTTGTCTAGCCATTGGAAATAAAAAAATATCAGAATGAATATTAAACAATGAAACCATGTGCTTAAAACAAGATTAGCTTCTCCTTCCAGTTTATCTAAGTTATTATGGATGGTCTGCTTTCAGAAATTAAAAGATGTCCTTTTTCACCTTTTTCTTCTCCGCCTTCATATTCTCTTCTTTTTTTATGCTCATATCATCTGCAATTATAATGTAACAGTAGTTGTATTCTGCAGCTTTGTGTGCAGCTGACTTATTTACATGTAAATATATTACTTAAATTATTTTATTAAGTGTTTGTACATATTATATGTAACTTACTATTTTATGCTGTCCTTGGTGTTCGAAAGATATAACTGTAAACTCACAGTAAACAAATAGAGAGGTTCAATGTAAATTTCTACAAATGAACAAAAAATTATTATCATCCCCTGTTAGAGATTAGTTGAACTTTGGCAGAGTACTGAAATTTGGACTAAGTTTCAAGATCTTAATTTGTTTTCTGCAAAATTGTGCAAAGTTATTTTCCTCCTATATAAATGTACATTAAGACAAATGCTAAAGGATAATCCACGCTCAAAAATGGAGTTGAATGGAGATAGTCATGTCTTCCATTACAGTAGCATAAAATTAGAAAATCCATAAAAATTATGACAAGACCAAATTGTCGTAAACAATTTCTAATCGCTGTTTTGTACATTTAAACAACCATTTTCAGTGCAAAAAATTCTGATTGAACTAAAAATGATACTATCACATTATCTGCCCAACCATAACAAGAATAATGAAATGCTGTGTCAATAATGTAGGCAACCCAGAATTTTACCAAAATGTAGAACAGTTTTGGAATTCAATGGTTATGTTTCTGCTTGAAATTAGTGTGTGGAGTTTTTTCCCCCCTCCCTATGCAGCTGGGGAGTATGCTTGTTAATGTAAAAGAAAGTATTGCATTTTTAAAGAAATTTGGTGTTTTGCTTAGTATTAGAGAAGTAGAAATGTGAATGAAGTTTTATTTTGCAAGCAGTCGAATTTTCTGGGTTATGGTGAGAAATTTATTTTGAGAAAATGTCAAGAAAGACATCAAAAAGGCTGTTTGAAAGAGATTTTAAAGCATATAGCTGAACTATATCTGCCAATTGTAAAAATGCAAATATTGTCTGGATTGATTTTCATTATTATCATTAAAGTAATGAAATGCATTTAGCTATCTTTTATTTATCTCCAATGTTACATTATTGTAAAAATTTTTCAGCTCAAAAGTAGTTTAATAAGTGAAATTTTCTGATTTTATTTAAGTTAAAGCAAGTCAACGTGCACATGGAGAGCAGTGCCAAGTTGCTTATGAAATTTTAAGTGTTTCATTATGGATTTTTCTTGCATTTTTTATTTTGTTTATTTGTTGCTGTTTTGTGTAACTGTCAGTGCTCCACCATTTTTAAGGCCAAAAATAAATCACCAAAGATTAATGATTTTGCTGGAGTGCAGGGCGGATAGTACAGTGGTACCGTAAAAATTAATGCAATTTCGAAAGCATGTTGCTTTAATGATGAAAAGGTTATGGTCATAAAATTCCATTTAGATGTATGGCTTTCTTATTTATTATGTATGAAAATTTCTGCCAGCTCCTGATCTATCTGATTTCTGGTTGGATGTATATTGGAAGAAAAGGAATCAAAGTACGAAGTGGGAGGGTTACTTTGGAATTGTAGCTTAGAAAATACCACTTATTTATGACATTTTGGAACTTTAAAATTACAGTGCCAAACCTGTAATGTTCAGAAGGTTAATCTTCAATATTTGATTTGGTATTCATACTACATGTGTCAGTTAGTATCCTCAGGATGTTGATAAATGAGTCCTACTTTGTTCGCAATAATGAATGGAGCTGTTGATTGAATTCAGCAGCCTTTAGACTCCCATAAAGTTCATTTCTCTAGAGATGGATACTGCTTATTATTGTCATAAAATTGACATAATATTAGTCTGATATTTTCTATGAATTTACATTCTGACAAGTGAGTGGACCATTCAATCAGCTCAGTGTGGTACCACTAGAAATACTGATAAATAAACTGATACACTCTGATAAATGGTGTTATTTATATGTTTTGGAGTTGCAACTAGATTAGGGCTCACCACAAGGCTGGCACTAAGCTTTTTGCTGCCCGGTGCAAATTACGCATACTACACTTTTATAAATTAATATATATATATATATATATATATTAGATATCAGAATGAATTATACATATAATTATATAATTAAAAAGAAAGTTTTTAAAATAATTGAACTTCATTTATTATTACTATCCAAATCTCACCATTTTGTGAAATTTCTTATTGTATTGCATTCATTTTATGACAGTGT
>KK120957.1:68824-81141 GCA_000611955.2 Stegodyphus mimosarum
CCTGCTATTCAAAGATTTGTTACATAAATATAAATCATATAGGTGAAGGAAATATACTAATTGTTTGATTGGCATGATAATTTGCAAATCCATATTAAGGAACATAAATAAAGTTAAATCGCTCTGCAGCATAAAAATGTATTTCATAAATTAAAGATTATGCTTTTGTTTTAGTTCTTCCTCACAAAATGGGGTCATTAATTTATTTTGTATATTTTTTTAAAAATCTTATTGATGATAGAATTGGATACTAGAAAATTGAACTTAAAATACTAGAAAATGGAAAACTTATTGCACTTACCGAAAACAGCATACCAAACAAAGAATTGGGAATATCATATGTTTTCAACTTAACCAAAATATGCATAAATATTTATTAAAAAAATTTTTTTCCCTGGATAATACCTTTTATTTAATAATTTTACCTATAATTTTATAATACTTTTAACATATTCTGCTTGCCTTCATTTCTGAAAACTCTCGAACATAGTCAGAAAGATCAATTTATTTAGCTATATCTTGCTCTATAGAAATTAGAGCAAGATTTGTCAGCCTAGTCTATGTCGCACAAGATCTTAAAAAAGTTTTAATGTGTTTTAATTTTGAAAAAGATTTCTCTCCACTTTCCACTGTTATAGGAAAGGACAGCAGGATTCGAAGTGCCACTCCAGTATTTAGAAAGCATTCACGATTTTGTTCTACATATTCTAAAGCATTAAGGGCTCCACTCCAGGAACAATATATTTTAACACATCTAACAGGTTCATCACAAAAGTTCCAAAGCATTCAGATCACTCAAATCTTTATTTGTGAGTTCCAATTGCAGGTCTTGGCATCTGTTCAAAAGTTTACCTTTTGAAAGATTTTTTAGGGTTTCTGCATCATACAGAAAACTAAAATATGCTCCATGTTCCCAAATAAGTTCAAACCTTTCTCCTACAGAACGAACAGCAATGTCTAACATATAGAAAAAAATTCTTCTTCACATAGCACATCTTCCGTAAATGTTTTTCATATTTTTAAATGGTGGTTCCATCATGCAATCTCCTGAAATTATTTTTTTCTTTTAGTTTCAAAGGAAGCATGATTTGCTGCCGCTGTTGATTTGTGTAATCTTCCACTAACTTCAGTCCTAATGATTTGAGAAAAGAAAATTTTGGTGGTTCTTTTGTAAAAGGTAAAATTATTCATGCATTAATTCCTGCAACATTTAAAATTGAGAAAATAGTTCACCATAGGCCGCTGTTTCAATACTCTAGCTGTAGAATATGCTGCTCCTATTTCATCAACAACATATACTACTCTTTTGGTTAGATTATAAAATGAAGTAATCTCCAGCTTTTTTAGTACTCCAGAGGTTTTGTCAATTTTATTATTGTTGTGCATAGTGGATAGTAGGACAACACTTGTGTTTTTCTGTGGTGCCTGAATATAATCAATGTAAATGTTTGTACAGTGAACTCTCATTTGTATCATGTCTTTGTCGATGAGCAGAGACCAGGAATCCAATGGTTTTGATGCATCTTTGGAATAACCTGTATTTCCTGAAATATTGAAGATAATGTTTTTAGAATTAGTCCTAACATTTGTTGGAATATGTTCTTCATATCAGGCCATTTTTACCAACATAATTTTCGTCTTTTGATTCATTTTCTAATTCAGTATCTGTATCACTGTTGATGAATTATGATTGCTGTTGTATTCTTCGTCTATTAATTCTTCATCCTGTTTGCTAAATGATTCATCATCTGTTGAAATGGTTTCTAACATATTTCTCTATCTTTCCATTTCTTTATCATAAGTTAGATGCCGCGCCATGCTGGCTAGCTAAGAGAGTGAGGATGAAAATCTGAGAGACGTGAGAAGGAGTGCGAATGTCAACGATACTATTTGTAGAAAAGTATTTGAAGAATCATTCCACGGACTTCCTAGCTTCAAAAATGTGACCTTGAATTCAGCTACAAAAGGTTTTGCCCATTTCCAGGAAAGAGGATTGGAGATAAGGGACAAAGAATATGTAACAATATGTGTATGAGATACCCGGCGCATGTGCTTGTGGGTTAAATTTCTCTTCAACACTTTGTATGTTTTTCATCCGGAGCTTCATACCCAAACAATCTATATTGCCTTCAGGTACGATGGACTTGGCTAAAGGAAGGGAAGATTTTTAACATTTCTGCCATTTCTTTTGCTTCTGAGAGGAAATTTATGCTATGTTTCACTTCTACAACTTTCTAAATATGTTTTTGCATTCTGCAGAACTTCGAGAGCTGACTGTAGAGTCCTGTCTATACTTTGCAGTGTTTTTTATGAATAAGTACATCATGCCAAATAATACTGGACTAAAATTTGAAAGGATTAATATAAAAATCAGTTACAATAGGTTTCTGATTAGCCAGCATCTGTGTGACAAATCTTAGCTGGGATAATCCAAAAAAGCATACAAGCCCTCAGAGGTTACAATTATGCACATTAATATTTATTAAACCAGGACTTAAATTTATAAGCTATAGGTGTTGGAGTCTTACTGTAAGCTGTCAAGAAGAGTGACTGAGAAATTATTATAAAGGAAATAAATAAAACAATGAATAACTAAAATCAAATAAAATATAAAATTAAAAGATATGGTTTAATTTTAAAACAAATGATAAATGAATAAATAATAAGCCAATTGTAAAACTTGTATAAATAATGAAACAAATGAAAAGTGAGAAAATTAGTAAGGTAGGATACGAAAGGCAAAAGAAAGGTAGATATTGAATACATTCATTTACATAATATACACACATATACATATAAAAACATATCTTGGGCCTTGGGCAGTTTGGAGTTACAGTTCATTGAGTTTCATGCTTATAATTGAATTTAATATTATTTAATATTTGCAGTTTAGTTTTTTGCAACATTTAAAAAATCAAGGATCATGTGAATTTGGAATATACAGAAATAAATACACTTCAATTTAATGATAAAAGAATGAAAGAATAATTGAATTCTCAAATAAGAATGCTTCAAAAATATTTTATAACTAAGCAATAAAACACGAATAGCATTAACATGAATATGTTTTCAACAATTTTTAAATGAATTTTGTATGTTTGAATTATTGGAGTTCAAATTTGCAGATGGATTTGCAGTTCAAGGACATTATACATACATGTCAAGAACATTTTTTTTCCAGTTCATATTTGCATCATCTTTTAGACAATAAATACAGAATATGCGAACTAGTTCATCTGCAACCTTTTCTCCTGAAAAATGACTTTTCTTTTGAATTCATACATATCCTTATCAGAACAATACCTGTATTCAAGCTAAGATTAATTTCTTTAACAGATGTTTTCCAAAATTTAAGCCAAAGGAAAATAAATGATTCTAATACATAACTGTTGATTGATTCAATGAATCTTTCAGCTACTTAAATGCCATTTAATTTCTGTTAATTATCATTAATGACCTCAGATTTCCTATTTTTACATTGCTTATAAATTAAGCCATATCAATTTTCCTTTTATCTTAACCATTAATTATTAATGATAAAAATCGGAAAAATCAATATAAAAGAACATGTATTTGTATTTCATATTCGTCATCAAAATATTGCATGTTCATATAACAATATGTTATTAATGTTAGTAGACATTTGCACTGTTAATCCTTTAAAGGGATATACCAGATGTTTGTCAATTTTTTAATTTCCTAAAAAATGCTAATTTTACTACACCAAAAGCTGCGATCGCAAGTTTCTAGTGTTTTCTTTTGATTTCAAAAGGGAGCACTACCCACTGAGTGCTCAATAGTTTGCTGTTATGCCTCGTTTTAAGGTATCATATTTGAAGATTCATAAATTTTATTGGAGAGGTATAGAAAATTCAAAATTAGCAAATATACGACATACACATGCTGAATCTTATATATTTACTGCATTTCAGTCAAAACTGATTAAAAGAAGATTATTTAAAAGATGATTAAAAGAAGATTATTTATACAATTTTAAGACTGGTATATAAAATATACCAGCGCCCACACTGAGGGTACCATGATAATAGATGGCAGCACCAAGCTTCTCCTTCTCTAGTCTGTATGACAGAATTTCTTTGTACTATATTTGTTTGTGATGTATATCCTAGAAAGCAGGGAAAATGATAAGAGGTGATCCACAGCTAATTTGTCATGCGAGAGTCACAGGATCTTCACAAAGAGGCTGTGATAAGATCACACAAAAGGAAGCTTTACTAATTTCAGAGGAGAAACTTGGGAACACAAGAGAAATTTTCCCTCTGGTTTAGGATACAAGTATGTGAATTTCGAAATTAGTGTTCACAGTTGGTGAAAGGAGGGAAAATATTTCTGAGGCCAGTTTTAGATGCAAAACATTTATCTTTGGAAGTAACAAAAAGGGGGCAAATGTTTGAGGTTTTTTTTTTTTTTTTTTTCTACCTCCAGTTTTGATGAAGCATGCTCTTTTTATATATTATCTAAAGCATAAAATACAATAACTTCAAAAATGCAACACAGTTTTTCAGCTGAGTCATAGTGCTTCATTTTTCAATTTTTTAAAAATTTTTTGCCTGAGCTACATTTCCCTGTAGCATTGTAATAGTTTAATTACAGCATGACATGGTTTACGTATGCAGTGTTATATTTGCTAAATTTTTTCATAAAATAATATTATTGAATTTAAATCACTTTCAAAAGCTTTTTACCCCTATTTTACATCAGTATGTTCACCTGGGTGGCATCATCAAAGTGCACAAAAACATAAATTTTATTTCCAAATTTTTGTATTTCTGGAGAAATTTTAAAAGTTTTTGACTTAGGACTTGAACAACTATATTCAAGCTCCAATCTCTGTAGCTGCACATCAAAAGTACCCAAAAATAGATTAAAAAACAAAAATTAACAATTGTCAGCTACCTGGAAAAAAAAAATGTCCCTAGAGGGGCACCGGTATAAAATATATACTGGCTCTCAAAATTCATGATTTCGCTCAAGATTTTTTTTAAGTCTCAATTTTCTGTTCTTAGGGTCTATAAGTTACAATTCATGCAAAAATTTACCGCAATTTAAATTATTTTGTATAGTGCCCCTCAAAGGGTTAATAGTGATAAGTTTGAGTTTTCAGATAAATAGATTAAAAGTTTAGCTGGATTGAATTTTGAGCAAGTTTTAAATTATAAGAATTTGGTTTCTGTAATACTGGAAATCAATAACTTACCTTTATAATGAAGAAGTATTTTGGAAATCACTTTGAAATTTATGTATTTTATATTCTCGATATAGACTAAAGAAATGACCTTAGAATAAGAGTAAGTTTCAAGTTAAGTGTATGGTTCTGACTCATCAGTACAAGTATATTTCAGTAGCATTTAACACTTCAATGCAGCTCTTTAGCAAAGAAAGAGACCCTTCCTCCATTGTGTCTTACCTAGTTGACTCATAGTAAAACTTTCATCTAAGTTTTTTCTATAAAGATGTCCTCATGGTTCCACTTTCCTTTTAACATGCAAAAACATCTGTTTTTTCCCCCCACCCGTAGTCAAGTAGTAGTGTTGTTATTGTCATATTCTAATGATACATAATATATGACCCATAGCATCCCTTATACTATAAATATATTTCGTGTAATGTATAATTATTAAATATTTAACAATAATGTTATGAATATTTGAATAATTTTAAGAAATTCTTCCACAAGTTTAGGATGAATTAATAAACAGGTAGAAATAAATTTTATTGATCTGCATCGAAAGAGCTTTGAAAGTAACGGTGTAACACAAAATGAAAGTTTTAAAACAAAACCCAAAATACTTATGGTATGGGGATTTTATCTAAATTGAAATATCAACTATAGTAGAATATGACGATTCCCTTCCAAATTTCAAGTTCTCAGAGAGGCTTAATAATTTACAGTTAAGCTTATTAACACTAATATGTATTTGAAAATGAGTATTCACACTCTGCCGCATAGACTCTAAAATACCTATACATAAATATTTTGAAACAAAGATAAAAGTTTCTTTATAAATAGTAAAAATAAAATTATGCAAAGCTTCATTTAATGAAAATAGATTTTTTCTGCGCCCCAGGTAGATCAGAAAGCAAAAATCAGTTAGGAAAGTGGATATATTTTAGAAGCTCATATTTATAATTATTGTTAACTTATTTATTTGCATCTACAGATATTGGTAACAGAAGATTTTTATAGCTTAGAAAAGTTACACAGTGATGCAGAAATAAAAGAGGTAATATAAAAAGAGATTTTAAAAGTGAGAATTGATTCATTTACTATTAAAACATATTTAATAAACTTTTTGATTGCAAAAAATAAATGAAATATTGCAATAACAGATCAAATAGTCCTTCAGTGTTTTGCTATTATATAATAATTCAATTCAGTCTAAATAATGCACAAAGTATTGTGCATTACTGAATTCTATGCATAAATATTTCATGCTGTTAAAGTGAATTGTAATTTATTGTATTTTTTCAAATGGAGAGAAATGAATATATTATTTTCAAAATAAATTTTGTATCTTCAGAATTATCATTTACAGATTAGTATGAATTTTTGGTAGATGGATAATTTACATTCTAAGAAACACCACAGCTCTTTATTTCTGGAGTAAATTCTCATGCATTAAAATATGCTTAATAAATAAGATATATTTTAGGAGTTCAAGGCTAATTCCTCCACATTTACACTGCACATGGATGAAACCACTTCAGCAATCATCTCCAATTAGCTTTCCTACAAATCAAAACCTAGGATAAAACTATCAATAATTAAAAGTTATGTGACACCCTGTTACACATGAAGCCTTTTTTAAGATCAAAAGCATATAAGCCTTTTAAACTTTTGATGTTAAGATTTGTGTTAGGATTTACAGAGGAGGCAGTAAAAAATTATTATTCAAAAGCTGAGATATGTTTATTTCACACATATACATATTCTCTTAAATAGTTGCTTGAATTATTTGGTAATACCATTTTTCACTCCTCAGTTATATGAAACAGAACGAACGTATTCTGCCGTAATGTTCCTTATGTCTTATTAATCTTCTTTTTATGTCTCTTTTTACGCCTTCAGATATAATTCTTGTTTAAGGATTGTAAAGAATTCTTAGCCTGCATTTTATCTGCAAGGTGTGAATATTTTGAAAATTTTTTATATGAAAAATCAGATATATATTAATTATTTTAAGTAAAAATTTTTATTTCCATCCCCTTTTCTCTTCTGCCCATAAGTGAAGAAGAAGTGATGGATTTCGATCAGTTGAATGGGGGGGGGGGACCCCACAATTTATGCTAAAAATTAACTGAAGTATTTGGCTGCTTAGTGTACAAATATCTGAAGGAAACTTCTTTTACAATGTTCTTCACCTGTCACATAAAACTGCTCCCTTTTTCTGACCTTGAATTCATTCAAAGATCCCTAAGCCAAATGGGAAGTCTCTTTTTTCAAAATGTGGGGTCATAAATATCTTGTACTTCCTGGATGAGGGCAACATTTCAACATGTGGGTGGGGCAAAGTCCTTTCATGCCTAAACTACTCAACTTTCGTTAATGATTTGTGCCCCTAAGAAAGGGAGACATAAATTCTAGAGTTAGCAAATGATACTTATGAATGATTTTCCCCTCCTAGATTCTTAGTCTAAAAAATAGAAAAAAATCACTGAAGTCTGCCTTTAAACTTTGCCATTTTGGAATATCAATCACATTTCTAAATCCAAAATTTTGCTGCTCCTGTATCCTGCCACTAGGTGCAACTGCACAGGTTGCACTGGCTCTGGTGCTAGCTTTGGCCTCCCATGATTGCTTATTTCTTTTCTTCTGCTTTAGATTTTTCATTTATTATAGAGTAGTTTTGGGGGAGGGACTTTAGATGTTTTCGTAAATGTTTGCTGTACTAGGTCTTCTGAGGAGGAGGATAGCAAAGATAAACTAATTAAGGTAAACTGCTGTTTAATTAAGATATTAGGCCATATGAAAAACATTGAAATAAATGGAATGAAAATTTAGAAATGATATGGTTAACCGATGACCTTGGCTCTTCAGAACCTGGTACTGGAGAAAAAGCCATGGATTACATTTATAATTAAGAAAGCTACTTTGCAGCTCAGTTTTAAAAAATACTATGTGGTAGTACTTTTAGACTGTGAAATTATATTAGTTGAAATATTAAGCATGGAAAAAATCTTTTAAAAATGCATGAAAATCTGCATCTGTATTGTTTAAATTTAATTAGTGGATTGCGTTTTTTTTTTTTTCATAATAAATTCCACTTTGTAAAATAATAATGAGTGATATATTTCAAAACAAATAGTTTGAGGGACTTTTTTTATAATTTGATTAAACTTTATTATTATTTATTAAAATAAAGAGTGTATCCATAAATTATGCAGAAACTCACTGAAGTGGAATTAACCGAGCTGACTACCTGTTAACTTCATATATTTTTGTATTTACCTAAAGCCCTAAAGTTCAGAGTTGTGCTATGAGTTGTGAATAAGGTATAATTTTAGATTAAGTATTTTTATATTGGTGGATATGCATTATCTTTAGTTGTTTTTTCACCCATATGTAGAGATCATTTTTATGACATAATTTTGTATTTTCAACAGATTTTATGTGTCATGGTGCATCAGAAGAGACAGAAGAAAGAACTTGCCATTAATTTTAAAAATGTGAATTCTTATTGATATTTTATAATTATAAATAAAATCTATAATTGTTGAAGAAATCTGTTAATCATTCCCACATGGAACATCTGTTTGGAGGATGATAAATTGTCCCCATTTCACACTTAAAAGCTACTGAAAATGCTTTTGTATTTGCCACAGCACCTGAGACCCTGAAAAAAAAAATTCACTAGTATAAAAATGTTGACATATTAATAAGCTGCATTGAAATTTTAAATTTTTAATTAATAAATTATGGGAAAGTAGAGGAATCATGGACATTAAAGTGATTTTTACTCTGGAAGAAATGAAAAACAGTTAACCAAAATACAGTTGTAATCAGTGTAAATATTTTCCACATTAAAATCAGCAAATGTTTAGCATTATAACCATTTGCATACAGTTCACCTTCTATACAGATTAGTAGCATATATTTAAAAGATGGAAGTAAGATAAATTTTGATTATCAAAGCATCATCTCAAACAGTTAAATGGAAAACCTAAATCCTTTTGGAAACCTGAAAAACTAGCCTAAAGAACCTAAAAAGTTTTGAAACTCAAAATTATTTATATATTTAATGTCATTGCTAAGATGTAATGCTGAAATCATTTTGGAAGCAGGGAAATTGCAACTTTATATTTTTAGGCTTAAAAATTCTGCCAATAAATAGATAATAGAATTTGATCTTTGCTGAAATACTTTCTTGGTGTTTAAAGTTTTCAAAATGTAACTGAACGTAACATGGAAGAAGGCCTGCAGAAAGGCAAAAACAATTAAGGCTCAGGAAATTTTATCAGACTGTGATACTCTGAATGCAGTTGATTCAAGAGAAACCAGTTAAAGAATGAGAGAATGGTGATAAAAAGAGAAAGAATGACCTTGGTGGCACCGGACTGTGCATTGGATCAATAAATTAATAACATTTTAGAGATGCTTTAGTTTGGGCAATATTCATGATAAAGTATGAAATAGTATCAGTGTGGTTTGAAGAAAAAAAATGTAAAATTTTTTTCAAGAAGAAAAATTGGAAATCAATTTAACTTTTAAAATTATGATA
This sequence comes from Stegodyphus mimosarum, assembly GCA_000611955.2. Lineage (NCBI taxonomy): Eukaryota > Metazoa > Arthropoda > Arachnida > Araneae > Eresidae > Stegodyphus > Stegodyphus mimosarum. Next base: position 78,565 of record KK120957.1, read on the forward strand.
ATAAAACGCAATTCTAAACAGTACAGTGTATATTGTTTCTTTAAAAGCTCCAAAGAGTTCATTTTTAACAATACAGGGGTCTTTTTTTAACATTAACTGTTTTTTTTTTCATCTGTGCGCTTCTTTTATTTATCTGTATAAATTAGCATAGATATCAAGAATTCAATGTATTATGCAAAATAAAATAAAAATGGCTTTTGTATTTAATTTTAATATTCCCAAAACTCTGTTTCTTCGATTTTCTGCTGTATGGTTTTTAATTTTTCATATGTTCTTAAAGTTTGTAACTAATTTCTTTTTGTCGTATTTTCTCAGCTTCTGACAGCAATATGAATGAATGATCAGTACCGTTTTATTGAATACATTTAGCAAAAATATTACTAAGACTATTTTAACAGGGGATGGAGATTCCTAAACATAGCATTAAAAAGTGTGTGCCATAACCTCACAGTTTGTGTAAAAATAAAAAAAATAAATAAATAAATAAAAAATCTAATTAAATAAACTTAGTTGTCTTATAAAGATTAAAAGGTTAAGTATTTGTAAGCATTGTTTGAAATAAATAATATGAAGTTAATGTTTAAGCTATGAATTAAGAACAGTTATGCCATATGCAGAAAGTTACAAAATGTAGCTGGTGAATTCAAACAATTATGCATAGCAAATTCAGTGAAGTCTCCTGAATTTTCCTTAATTCTTTGGATCTAATAATGTTTTTGTATATGGTATTCAACTTACTTGAATATAAGTGGTGGTAATTTTTTTTAATATATATATTTCATAGTGCTGAAGATGTGTGTACGTTATATACCATGTTTAGGGTAAACTGATATAAAGATTATGATCCAATTGTGTAACCTACTCAACTGTACTTGGAAGTGTGTGAAATGAATAATGCATATATTTATTCTTGTTATGATTGCTAATAAATGCATCTTTTCTTTGTCTGTGAAAGGAACTAGTGGAAGTTTATCTGCTTCCATCTTATTGCTGCAACATATAATTAAATCTATTAATAACCACTGCAAAAAGAACACTTTATTGCTTCAAATATTCAGTTCCCAAGGAAAAGATGAATATCCTGTAACTCTTTTGGCCTTGCTGGTGTATTTGATTTTATTGGTGTTGGGAGTTGTTTTACTAATCACTGCTAGAAATCTCATCTGGTAGCTTGATCGGTTTTACTAATCACTCTTAGAAGTCTCATCTAGCAGCTTGATCACATGCGTTTTTCTACGCCTCTCGGGGATATTTACTTTTCAACATTGTGTATGGAATGATTTGGTTGTAGGTAATTGTTAATATGTTGCAAGGGATTTCTTTTACTGCCTATAAACCATATTTTGTAAATTTTTTCCATATCTGAGAAATTTCAGGGTTGAATGGGTTAAAGCAGTGCGTCTCAAACTTTAAATACACTCTTAGACAAAAAAAGAAAAAAAAAGACGCACCAAGAAGGAGTTATCCGAATGGGACGACGAAAATCAGTAAAAGTGATGTACGGGTGCAGAAAAGCAAATGATTACAGTTTGAGAAAAATTGGATGATTTATTGAAGTGATAGAGCTTCACAAAGTGGAAAAGTCAGCAACGCGTTTGTCCGTTTCTGGCTCTTATGCAAGTGCAGTTATTCGGCTTGGCTCGACTTAGGTTACGTTTCTTAGGACGTTAGCTTCCGTTTCTTGTCTTTCTCCCTTGTCTGTTCACCTCGTGTTCCGAGAGTGCTATGGATTACTTCGTATCCTGATTCTTCGTGTGTGTTTTGCGTGAGTGAGTTTTCATCATGCAAAATAGTGTTAATTGTGCCAATATTTCGGATTCCCTTAAGAAGACCGTTATGAACTGGATTATGAATTTGAGTGAGGAACTGATAGAGTATGGAAATTCTTTACTCGGCGGAAACTGGCATACCCTGTTAAATAAAACGGTTTTTGGCTTGGATGATTATGTTAGCATTATGCAAATGTTAGAAAGGATTAAAAATGACATTGAATCTAAAGGATTAATGTGTGCACGACAATTACAACTTCTTACTGATGATGCGGTCAAGCAGCAAATTACGGATGATTACCAGAAAACGAGCCATTGCCGAAGGTCTGAAGGAAATGGTAGGTAAGTGCGAACATATTTGTAACCTGAATCCCACTTTTTCTAGCATTAATAGTGTTGATGTTATGTTGCATAAAATTAAAACTGCTACTGATGTTGATAAAGGTGCTGATAATAATGTTAAGAATTCTGTTGATAATGTATCTAATGACAAGTCTAAAGCTAAAATTAAAAGAAGCTCTGTTAAAAAAGTTCAGAAAAGGTCTATTAACGACACAAGGGGCGAGGATGGCTTTATCCAACCTAGGATTACCTCCCGTCCGGCTAAATTGGTAAAAAATAATGTAGAACTGCCGTTAGCCAATAAATTTCAGAAACTATCGTGTAATAGTACAAATGAAAGTATTGATCATAGTATAGATGATAATGATGTACATATAATAGAAATGGACACCCAAACTGGACCTGATAATGATGCTATGCCTGCTCAGCCCAAAATTCGACCAATTATGGCAAAGCCTGATGTTAA
>KK120957.1:81808-104426 GCA_000611955.2 Stegodyphus mimosarum
ATATGCTAATCTGTGAAGAATTTAAAACCTGAAAAAACTGTCGCACCCAAAAGTGATACTAATAATGTACACCCTGGTGCTTCACAAAACGAGTCTACCCTTGGAGGCTTTATGGATGTTCTGAAATTTTTAAAAGAAATTAGCAATGTGTTTAAAGGCCTCTCTCTAGGCAATATTATTCGTAAAATAACTGACAAAATGCCTGAATCACAGGCAGCTCCTAATGCTGTTGATAAATTATTTATTTTTTTAAATATATTTGAAGATGTATTTGGTTCTGTTTGTAATAGTGAACATGTATAATTGTGCAAATAATTGTGTACACATTTTTACATGGAACGCGAATGGACTGTTTCGTAAAATTCATGAACTCAGAGACTTTGTAAATAAGTACAATCCCGATTTATTCTTCCTACAAGAACACTGCCTTGGCCCCTTTACTCCAATTTTTGTGCAGAATTATGCTGTGCATAGATATAATAGGCCTGCCACTGTCCAGAATCCTGGAGGAGGGAGTACTGCACTTCTAATTAAACGCTGCATCCCTCATCACCCTGTTCCAATTCCACAGCTTTCAGCCATTGAGGCCTCAGCTATTTCACTCATTATAAGCACTTCCACAACATACATTTTTGTCTCCACATACATTCCACCAGCACGTAACCCTCAACTTGTTCGTATGGACCTGGAGGTACTACTCTCACTTGGCACACATGTTATTATTGGTGGAGACCTGAACGCTAGACACCGTGCTTGGAACTGCTACAATTCTAACAACACTGGACGCGTAGTATACAACTTGGCCAATTCGGCGAACCTACGCATAGCAGCTCCTAAAACTCCAACACGGTATACTGCCCGTTCTACAGGAATCATCGACTTCTTCCTGCTCAGAAATACCAGCGTTCCGCTGGATATTTCTGTGTTGGATGAACTCTCTTCTGACCATAATCCGGTCAGAATGATTCTGAACATCAGCAGTTATACCCCACCACACACAAGAGTCTTTATTCCTGACTGGCGAAAGTTCGCCAAAACTCTAAACAACATACAGTACACGCTACCCACAGTTCATAGAAGGGATGACATTGATAGTTTAGTTCAGCATTTCGTCTCCGAAATTACCAGTGCCTTTGCAGATGCTCAAAAGGAAGTCCCTCAGAGCCGCATTCACAGAAGTACTGAGCTACAGCACCTAATCAAGCTCAGAAATGCAGCCAGAAGACAGTTTCAAAGATCCCGCAACCGGGATGACAAGCAACATTTCAACCGTCTCTGCAATAAGGTCAAATCTCTTTTAAACTTGCAAGCACAACACAGCTGGACCAGATACCTCCATAACCTTACCACAGATGATAACTCACTGTGGAAAGCTATTAAGAGGTATACTAAATGCCACAATAACATTCCGCCCCTTAAAGGGCCTCAAGGGATCCACTACACCGATATTGAGAAAGCAGAACTTTTAGCGCAGCATCTGGAATCTCAATTTCGCACAAACAACATTCATGATACGGACACTGAACACACTGTTCAACTCTTTCACTCCACCTTCTCAACAACCCCATGCACAAACAACATCATTCCAGCCTTACCTTCGGAAGTTCTTGCTATTATCAAAAAGCTAAAAAGGAAAAAAAGCCCTGGGTTGGATACTATTACCAATGATATGCTGAAGAAGATGCCCATCAAGACAATTTTTCTATTTACGAAAATCTGCAATATCATCCTCAACTGGCAATACTACCCACAACCATGGAAAACAGCAAAGATTGTGCCCATCCTTAAACTTGGTAAACCTGCAGCAAAACCCGAATCTTGCAGACCAATAAGTCTTCTCTCGTCTATTAGCAAGGTGTTCGAAGCCATTCTGCTAAAACGAATTAATACGCACGTGGACGTCAATAACATCACCATCCCGCATCAATTTGGCTTTCGGAGGAATCTTTCTACCACCAACCAGTTGTACAGAGTTATTGAAACCATTTCTGAAGGTATGGCTTCAAGGAAGGTCACCGGGGGTCTCTTCATAGATATAGCCAAGGCTTTTGATAGAGTTTGGCTGGATGCCCTTACTTACAAATTACACGTTCTGGGATTCCCAGAATACATCATAAACATTACTAATTCCTACCTTACTGGTAGACACTTTGTCGTTCACGTATCTGGAACAAATTCTACTTCGCACCCTATCCATGCAGGGGTCCTTGCTTGGACCCACATATTTTAATATCTACGTGAATGACATCCCTACCACACACGACACTACACTAGCTATGTATGCAGATGACACAGCGATCCTAGCACAAAGTGCATCTATTGGTCCAGTTATTCAACGGTTACAAAATTATATACACTCACTAGAGATTTGGCTCAATAAATGGAAAATAGCTGTCAACGTTGACAAGACCAAGGCAGTTCTCTTCACAAGGAAAACAAGAATCAAGAGCAATCTGAAGTTCTACAACTCAAATATTCCATGGGCCAAGCAAGTCCCTTATCTTGGGGTGATCCTCAATAATACTCTTACATGGTCCCCACACATCACTTCTATTATCCAGAGGTTCCGAGTTCGTAAAGCACAACTCTATCCTTTAATTGCTCGGAACAGTGTATTATCTATAGACAATAAGTTACTTATTTACAAGTCCATTCTCAGACCATTGTTATGTTATGCTAGTCCAGTTTGGGTACAGACCAGAAAAACTAACAGGCAAAAGTTGCAGGCTTGCCAGAACATTGTTCTTCGCCAAATTACTAATGCCGAATGGTATGTTCGAAACAACAGGATACATGAGGAGCTTGGAATGAAGCTATTCAGATCCCATTACTACAAATTGGCAAAACATTTTCACGCAAGGCACGCATTTTGTCTTTAAACATCTCTCTTTCTATTTATATATTTAGGTTCAGGTTGCTTGATATGTTTGTGCTTACTAATCACTAATCATGCTTTTTCGCCTCCTCACCAGCTCATACAGCTTGCTATTTTCCAGCTTCCTAGAAATTAATTAATTAATCTAATATTAACTATTCCAGTAATTCATATTGTACACATATAATTTAAAAAAAATATTTGTATATATTTATCTCCGATACTTATTTTCTTAATTGGCTAGTTACTTTCGTACCATCTTTCGTAGCTACCAAATAAATTCTACAAGGGGTACAGCCTTTGGCTCAGGTACCCTGGTGTTGCAAACACCGTTCTACTGCGGCTTACGTTATTCGGCTTGGCATCGCTTGATAGAGGTTGCGGATGTCCTGAGGGATATCGTGCCAAATTCTGTCCAACTGGCGCGTTAGATCGTCAACATCCCGAACTGGTTGGAGGACCCTGCCCATAATGCTCCAAACATGCTCAATTGGAGAGATATCTGGCGACCTTGCTGGTCAAGGTAATGTTCGGCAAGCAGTAGAAACATGTGCAGTGTGGGGGTGGACATTATCTTGCTGAAATGTAAGCCCAGGCTGGCGTGACATGAAGGGCAGCACAACAGGCCTTAGAACTTTGTCAATGTACCACTGTGCTGTAAGGTTGTGAGGGATAACAACCTAAGGGGTCCTATTATGAAATGAAATGGCACCCCAGACCATCACTCCTGGTTGTCGGCCTGTCTGCCGGAAGATAGTCAGGTTGGTATCACGCCGCTGTTCGGGGCGTCTCCAGACGCACCTTCGCTGCTCATCGGGGCTCAGTTCAAAGCGGGCCTCATCACTGAAGACTATTCTACCCCAGTCAGTGACATTCAGTGCGAATAAGCCCGACACTACTGCAAACGGGTTTGACGTTGTACAGAGGTCAGTGGTAGTCGGCGCAGTGACCTCAGCCCCCTTTCTGTGAACCGTCTATGAATGGTCCTTGCGGTCAATGAAGCATTAGTTGCGCGTGCAATCGATGATAATGATGCATCTGGGGCCGTGAGTGCCGCTCTGACGATTGCTCGGTCTTCACGTTCTGTCGTTTCACTATGCCTACCGCTTCCTTCTTGATGCTGTGTGCGGCCATGGTTCATCCATTCCTGACGTCTAATAGCATCGCTTCTGCTCAAATGTCGAGCTATTCGCCGATAAGACCAACCAGCTTCTTTGAGCCCAACTGCACAACCCTCTCAAATTCTGACATCTGCGCATATTGTTCGCGCACCTGTATGCGAGGCATAGTTACTGACTGCCAGACTACACAGAATGAAATTCGTGAAGAACTTATGACCTGGAATCGTAATTTCTGCTCTTAAATATCCCGCCAGTTGTGCAGATAAGATGCGCTGTATCGACAACCGTTCATTCGTTGGCAGCCCAAATGTAAAATTTTGCATTTTCCGTCGAAACCTGTATGCATGTTAATTTGTGTCCAATTTGCTTTATATCTTCTTGGTGCGTCGTGGTACGTCGTTTTTTCTGTCTAAGAGTGTAATGTAATGTAATGTAAAGGGCGAAGTCCTCAGCCCCCCTAGCCGAATAAACGGCCTTATGGCTAAAAGAGGACAGGCCCATCTAACACAAACAAAAACAAAAACAAAAACACTGGTGATATATCCCTATTCCAAAATATTTTAAAATCTGTGTTCTCTATCCATGTTAAAAGTCAAACAAATTAAAATATTAAACTTTTAAAATTCAGTTAAAGAGTATCCTGTCTCTATTAAACTCTTTAATTTACATTTTAAAGACTAATTTAAATATATCAATTTCTAGATAAAATACCTTAAAATGTGAAGAAGTGGAAAGAAGAACTTAATTCCATTAAGTGTTTTATGTCTCTATTAATCATTTTGATTAGATTGCCAATAATTATTAAATCCAAATTTAGTAGTATTTTAAGCAGTCCCTAATCAATTAAGTCACAACTGTGTAATTACAGTAAGAGCATGTCACAGGTACATTGTACAATATCTTATGTTTTACAACAGCAAGTATTTCATCATATAATGCAAAGTATAACATAATTTACACAATTAGTATAATGGATCACATACAGCCATTGGTTTCATAGCAAAATCTCATTATATAGTACAAAATATACCGCAAATAAATACAATTGGTATAATATATCACATACAGCGTCCAATATCATACAATATTCATTTACTCTTTATAAACATTTACCTGAGTTCACAGGATATCTCTCTCCTCACTAAAATTTATAAGGCCTTAGGTGTATTTGCGACCCAGTTTTCAATCATAATTTTCATTGTGCCCCCCTTACAATAACAATGTATTGAATGCAATAATAATATACTTTGACGCGAAAGCTTTAATGCAACCTTAATCATAAACCATTCAGATTATCAAGATAAGTATTAAATTTTGTATATGTTACTTTTAAGTAATAAATATTTTAAGCAAGTTACTTTTAAGTAATAAAATAAGTACTGTGTTACTTTTCCTTTCTAATTTTTAAATTGGAATAGATTGCAAAATAAATTTTAATTAAATTAACTATTTATCTCCTCAATCATCCATTTCTAAAAGCACAAATGTCATTAGAAAAATAGTCTAGTCTTTGTTGCTTTTTATCCATCCCATTCGACATTCTCGCTGACATCTGCGCAACGTATCGAACGTCTTCGCAAACACGTATAAATGCTGCACCTCGTGCAATTCCAGTCACTCGCAGTCGAGTTGATCCTTCTATCACTATCCAATCTATCTTGAATCTGCATTTTGTAATTTGGGCGTTAATTGCAACTTATGGTTTTAAATATTGGCAGTAGATTTAAATAGAATCATGGATAAATTTTCAAGTCATAAGTGAACATTAGATGATAATAAAGCATCAACAGGTGCACAGAGTACCTGGATAAACAAAAATCTCCACTGTGCATTGCGTGATCCACAGAGAAGGTCTGGCTTCCAAAGAAACGAATGACTAAGAAATGGTCTGAATATTGTGCCAACAGCAGATGTGACCGTAGTAAGTTATATGAAAATGAGACTTCCAAAATCCAGAATCTTCTCTGTACGTTTTAAGGAAATGGGTGCAGTACATTCATCACTGCTATTTTATTGCAAGGCAAGATAGTTATCAAGTGGGAAATTTTTGCAATGTGTGTATGAATCAGAAGACGAAATTATTGCAAATTTTTTAGAAGAGGAAAACTGACATGAAGTTGGGAAGTTTTGAGATGGTTTATTTGTGATGAAATTGAGCTACTTGTTCGATATATTTGAGAAATTAAATACCTTGAATCGTCAACTCCAGGTCGCAGATATACATATGTTGGAGACGAGTGATAAAATTAATGCTTTTTGTAGAAAATTGGAATTATGAAGCAGAAATTTAAAGCAAAAAAAAAAAAAAACCTAGAAATGTATGAAAATGTGGATAAATTTACAAAGCTAATTGGATAATGAATTTTCTGCACTGGTAACGAAAGCGTTTCGTATACTATTACCATTTTCAACATCCTATATTTGTGAAACTGGGTTTTGTGTGGTGGCTGCTGTGAAGACAAAATATATATCTCAGTTAAGCATAGAAAAAGAACTTAGAGTGTCAGTTTCAAATATTAAACTTTGCTTTGAACAACTTTTGCAAGACAAGCCCATGGTAGTCACTAGTAATTAATAAACTTGTTCTTAATTTAGTATTGATAAATTAATTATCAAATACATTGTGCATACTGATAAATTTATAAGTACATTGTATCAGTGTAAATGTGTATTTTATTTTTTATTATTTCAGATTGTATTTTTTGCTTCCTTTTAGTAAATTAATTTTTTTAATAGTCTTTTATTTTCGACTTTTCTATATGCTTGTGCACCCCATGTAGGATTATCACAAGGGGTGTGCCCCACAGTTTGAGAATCGCCGAGTTAAAAGGTAAAAAGATCATAGTCATACTAGTAATAGTTTTCATTGTATAAAAAGTTCTAAAAGAACCTCTGTTGCAATCAAGCAGTATCAAGAAATTGGCATATCAGACTTTTCTAATGTGGCTGATAACAGACATCAAGAAGTTAATTTTTTAAATGTTAGTTCTTTCCGAATACAGTGAACCTATTAGCTTGTTTATTGCTTGAAATAAAACTTTTTGATAATGCTTTATATTTACCATCTTAAGGCTGGCATTAAAGTAAATGTGTAGCATTCATTATTTTAATTAACCAAATTATTTTTAGTTTGAACTTTCCTATCGATCTCAAAGTTTCAGTTGCTGCCCGAATTTAGCGCGAGCGAGATATTTATGCAAATCGCATATATCTCTTAGCAGTTTAAAAGGTAGGAGTTAACGAGGGGAAAAACAGTGCCTTGGATTTATCGCCGTAAGCCTGTGCGCGCCAAGATTTCCTCTGTCTACTGAAAGTTCGCCTTCATAGGCATTTGCAATTACCAGTGTTTGCTAGTAAAATTCGCATTATTGCATTTCACTAAGAGTTAAGCTTCCCTCGCCGTCCTACTTAAGCTAAGTTAGGTATTTGAATTTGTTAACACACTTTATTTCATATTATTTTAGTTCAGTCCAAGTAGTGGCTTACTCTCAAGTTGGAGAGTTGTAATTATTTGAATTAAAGGGTCACTTTTAAACCCTCCTTCTGACTTTGTAGTTCTTCAACACTAAAGGACGTAGCCTAGATTTGCTCACTCTCCTCCACATAGGCTTTCACAGCGTATGCTCACAAAGAAAGTCAAGAGATTGAAGGAGAAACCTTATACTGGCGCCCGAAAAGCTAAAAGGATGGAAGGAAGTTTGAATATGCCTAGTACATCCCAAAGTCCAGCTGCAATGCCTGATGGATTTGGATTCATAGTGGAAACCATCAGAGCAGCCATGAAGCCGGCAGTAGTTTTTGATGCCAGAGGACCTGTGAACACATTCCTGGAAAAGTTAGAAGCGCATTTTTTGCTGTATCCAGTTCCGGAACATCAGAAGGTCATATTGGCGACAGGAGCATTGAGGGGCCAAGCATCGAACTGGTATAAGTGCATCGGAAAATGTCTGCTGGGAGAACCAGGAACGCCGACTTACACGTACGAGAATTTCAAACTAGCAATTTTGAGAGCGTTTCCTGTGGTTAAAGACCGTGCGAAACTCGAAGCTGAGTTGTTTAGCAAGTATCAACAGCGGGTGGACGAACTATCGGAATTTATTTTGAGAAAAATACAAGTCTTTAAATTATTGTATGGCACGAGGCCGGACCCGGAGATTATCCAGATAATCCTGCCCAGATTGTTACCATCTATACAAGATTTCATGGAGCTAAGAAATCCCGTGACGCTGGACAAGCTGTTTGAACTCGCCGTACAATTCGAGAGCCGGCGAGCGGCCGAAAATCAACGGAGACAATCGTATGAACAGCGGCTGCAGGGGAACCAGAATGCCGAAGGAAGAAACAGACGATGGCCGAGAACTACTGGTACCAGTCAAAATGCGAGCGGTCAACCGCGCCAAGTACAGCGCCAACAAAATAATTCCAACTACGGAAGAAAATCATTCTCCCCAGGCAGAAGCCAGCAACAGAAGAAAACACCCGCAAAGCATTTAAACTACTAAGGAATATTGCGGGGAAGGGGGTGCAATGTTCCGAGGAGAAGAAAAGTCCCTCTGAGGTACATCTCAATACGGTCATGGTGAGAAATATTGAATTACCGAGACTGCAGTTACTAATTAACAACGTACCCGCTACAGCTCTTTTAGATACCGGCGCTCAAGGAAGCTGTTTAGCAGAAGAGGTTTTTAAGAAGCACTTTCGTAGCTATCGTCTGCATAGCGTGGAAGGATTGAAGGTGGTAGCAGCCCAAGGAAAAACGCGTCAATGTATGGGAAAAATCGAGCTGTACATCAAAATCGGCGAAGAACAAAAAAAAATTATGTTTCTTGTAGTGAAGAACCTCCAAGCATCGGTTATTTTAGGAACAGATTTCTTTTCAGCTGTGGATGCGAAAATCGATTTTGAAAACTCCACCTTGCAAGTAACCATGGACCCAGTTAAAAAGAAATCAACACCTCCCCCTGAAGTGGATTTAAGCCATCTAACGCCTGAAGAACAGGACAAGTTTCGGGAATTGGTAAGTTATTTTGCTGATTTATTTTATGATGTTCCTGGATTCACACAGATCGTAGCACACGAAATTAAATTAACTACGGATGAACCTATACGTCAGCGTCCTTACAAGTACGATAAAGTTAAAGACGAAATAATAAAATACCATATTGATGAAATGTTAAAAAATAAAATAATAACTCCTATTTCGAGTGCATATGCGAGTCCGGTGGTTTTATGTAAGAAAAATAATGATTTGCCGTTAACTGATCCATTAAGGTACAGGTTCGCTATTGACTACAGAAAGCTTAATAGTATAACAAAATTTCCAACTTACCCACTTCCGGTAATTGATGAAATTCTAAGAAGTATTAAATCAACAAAATACATAACCACGCTAGATTTGACATCAGGATATTTTCAGATAAGCATAAAGCCGGAAGATGTTCACAAAACAGCATTCATAACAAAATACGGTACATATGGCTTTTTGCGTATGCCTTTTGGATTGTCGGGAGCCCCGGCCACGTTTCAGAGGTGCATGGACAAAATTTTAAGGCCGGTAATAGGAAAAAGTACATTTATTTATCTTGACGATATAATTGTTACTTCAGAGTCGCTGGAAGAACATATTAAAGACCTTCGAGAAGTCTTTACTCTTTTGAAAGATGCAGGACTTAAAGTGAACATTAAGAAATGTAAATTCGCGGCAAAAGAACTCAAATATTTAGGGTACAAAATTTCTCAAAGGGGGATCGAAACAGATAAATCTAAAGTTATAGCAGTGAAAAATTACCCAATTCCGAATACAGCCAAAAAGTTAGCGACTTTCTTGGGTATGTGCTCATATTATAGAATTTTTATTAAAAATTTCGCAGAAATTGCTGAACCATTGTTAAAGTTGAGAAGGAAAAGAGTTCGTTTTGCGTGGTCTTCAGAAGCAAACGCCGCGTTTGAGAAGTTAAAAGAATCTTTAATTAATGCACCGGTTCTAAAGTTCCCAGAGAAAGACAAGGGTCTAGAAATTTATGCAGACGCATCAGATTACGCAATCGGAGCCGTGTTAACACAAAATAGAAAAGCGATTGCCTTTTTTAGTCGTACATTGAATGATACGCAAAGAAATTATTCGGCAACGGAGCGTGAAACTTTAGCAGTGCTCGCAGCTGTTCAAAAATTTTGTGTATATTTTGGGAGTTCTCCCGTAACAGTATATTCAGATCATGCGGCAGTTACCAGATTATTTTCAGGAAAGAATCTTTCGCCACGCTTAATTCGGTGGACCCTAAAGTTGCAAGAATTTAATCTCATTATCAAACACACACCGGGAAAAGACAATGTAGTGGCCGACGCATTATCTAGAATAAAGTTAGACGAGAACGGCGAGAAAGTAAAAATAGCGATGCTTCAGGCAAAGGTCATTGACTCTCGAGAGACTGTAATAGAAGAAATTGCTAGGGATCCCGAATTCGGAAATATTTATAATTATTTAAAAGACCCAGATAACTTCCAGCATATAGACATTAATGCAATACGAAGCAGAGCACAGAACTATGAAATCATTGATGGTCTCTTATTTTATACTAAAGTTACGAATCAAAATAGTGAATACAGACCAGTCATCCCGGCCAAATTAATTTTAAGTATCTTGCAAGAGCTCCACGATTCGCCTGTCTCGGGCCATTTTGGAATTAGAAAAACAATACAACGCGTACGCGAGGCGGTATATTTTCCGCAATTACAAAAGATAGTTAAAAATTACTGCCAGACTTGTCACACGTGTCAGATAAATAATGACGTAAATTTCCGCCCGGCCGGGTTATTAACTAGTATTGAGTCTAGGTTCCCCAATGAAATAATTGGTATTGACCTCTTAGGCCCCTACCCCAGGAGTCATGTAAATAAGGCACGATTTTTATTAGTCATTGTGGATCATTTCAGTAAATGGGTTGAGTTGATACCACTTAAGCGGGCTTCAGCAAAAGTCGTTGCAGATTCGTTTTTGAACAAATATATTTTAAGATATGGATGTCCAGCGAGGGTGATTAGCGATAATGGTCCCCAGTTTGTAAGCAGTACATTTAAAATGATGTGTGACAAGTTGGGCATTAAGCATATGAAAATGGTACCCTACCGCCCACAATCAAATATAGCGGAACGGGTAAATAAGAATATTGTAAAATTGATTAGAAATTATGTGCAAAAGCACCATTCTAACTGGGATGACTGCGTCGAAGAATTTGCATTCGCCCTCAGAACGGCTAAGCACGAGACAACGAAGAAATCCCCCGCCGAATTGTTTTTGGGCAGGAAGATAATGACCCCCTTAGATAAATTATTTTATGTGAAAGATAGAGCGCCGGAATTTCAAATGGGTGAAATAGAAAAAATGTTGAAGGAGGCAGAAAAGTGCTCCCGGGAAGCGCAAAAGAAACAGAAGCAATATTATGATTCAAAAAGAAGAACCGTAGAATATAAAGTGGGGGAGGAGGTGTTGAAACAGGCGCATGCACTTTCATGCGCAGCAAAAGATTCGGTCGCAAAATTTTGCCCAAGATGGCATGGTCCTTATGTAATAACGAGGATAATTGAATGCCGTTCATACTTAAAGAATGAGAAGGGCGAACAGACTGTGGCAAATTTCGACCAAATCAAACATTATTATCGAAGAGCTAATAATAATATCTTAAAAGAATTTTTACAGGGTCCAGCCTCACAGAATTTTTCTAAGATTCAAGAGCCCCAACCAGGTCCCTCAACAACAAAAGAACCCAGTTTGAAAAGTAGGTTACCAGAAGAGAGGAAGCCGCAGCCGAAGAAAAGACCACCCCAGAAAGAAAAACGGAAAAACGCTAAGCAACAGCCCCAGCGACCAAAGCGTTTGAGGAAGAAACCGCCAAATGAAAACACTACGAAAGCTCCACCACTACGGAGGGAACCGAACATCGAGAAGCGACCCGCTGAAGGTACCAATCCACCACTACAGAGGGAACCGAACATCCAGAAGCGAGCCGCTGAAGGTACAAATCCACCACTACGGAGGGAACAGAACATCGAGAAGCGAGCCTCCGAAGGTGCCAATCCACAACGAAGGAGCCTACGAGTGCAGGAGAAAGAGCAGGAGAAGGAACGAGCCAGTCTGGAGAGGGAGCAGGGACTTCAGCAGAAACGGAAAGCGCCACCCACCATTCGTCCCAACAAGGTATTTCTGGAGGAAAGGAGATCGACCAAACGAAAGGCGGGCCCAGAGTTTCAATCTAGGAGCACCAAACAACGAATAGCCCAAGCCACAGTATATCCAACCTTTCAGGAATGGACAAAAAAACGCCTAAAAGATTGGCAGAAAGATAAGTAGATTCTTTATTTTCTTTTTAAATTCACACAGTTATGTTTCTGATTTAAGTGCAAGTTGCAGATTTAAAAGGGAAGTTACCCGAATCAAAGGCCGGTTGCCGAAAGCGTAAAGGACACGCTTGAAGGAACAAGTTAAACATGCAGCGGAAGAAATTCGAGTTTTCAGTTGAAAAACTGTGAGACTTTTCGTGAAATGTTCTTTGTAATCCAGAACATGGGATTCATCGATTTTAGTCAAAAGACTCTCTGTAAATAGGAAATTGAATTTGTTAATTAAAAGCAACTAGTACGTAAGTTGTATAGCAAAACTGTTGTATTATATTTCTATGTATAAATAATGAATGTATTTAATGTAAAACTGTGTTCTATGTAATGCATGATTTGATGTAAGCCTTAAGCACTGGTTTTGTTTATATCGAATATTTTGGAAAAGCGTAAAGGATACGCAAGTTAAAATTAAAATGTAATGTAAAAGCGTAAAGCGCGCTAAATTAGAAAGTGAATATATAAGTGTTATTTAACGCAATGAGCATTTAAAGAAAATTTGAATTGAAGATTGAAAGAATGAATTATATGTATGAAATGCAATTGAAATGTTTGAATGTTGTACGTAGTGTTCTCTGGTTTCACACAAAAGTTTAAATTTCATTTTATGTTAGAACCTCAGGGCATTTCAGATTTGTTTTAGGGGAGGTCTGAGGTCTTGAAAGTCGAAGAATTAACCCCAATAGAATTGAAGTCAGGTGGTAGTTGTGAACACTTGACAAAGTAAAACTGCGTGTTTTTCACAAACACCACATTTGGCCAGAGAACAAGGGGGAAGTTTTAAAAATGAATGAGTGTAAAATGAATGCGTTTGGCGAAAAGCGCTAATAGAAATTAAAAAACGCGAATACCTAAAGCGCGAATAAAAGTCATTACGGAAAGCATCAGAGGAAGGGAATGTTGTACTTTTCAGGTGAAATGTACTTATAACATGAAATTAAAATTTATTTCCTTCCAGATTGGAAGGAACCAGATAGTATCAAGCCAAATTCCTGATGGATCTTTTTGATGTGAAGACGGAAAAAGATATTCTATGTTAAAATATCTAAGACACAAACAGAGAGTTAAACTAAATTTAAAACTTACAATTGTAAAGGATGGCGAATAGGAAGGAAAATTTAGATTTAGAATTTAGCATCTTCACTAAAAGCCGATTTTAGGCTACTTAGTTTCAGACTACTAAATTCTGGGAGCAACTATGTAGCATTCATTATTTTAATTAACCAAATTATTTTTAGTTTGAACTTTCCTATCGAATTCTCAAAGTTTCAGTTGCTGCCCGAATTTAGCGCGAGCGAGATATTTATGCAAATCGCATATATCTGTTAGCAGTTTAAAAGGCAGGAGTTAACGAGGGGAAAAACAGTGCCTTGGATTTATCGCCGTAAGGCTGTGCGCGCCAAGATTTCCTCTGTCTACTGAAAGTTCGCCTTCATAGGCATTTGCAATTACCAGTGTTTGCTAGTGAAATTCGCATTATTGCATTTCACTAAGAGTTAAGCTTCCCTCGCCGTCCTACTTAAGCTAAGTTAGGTATTTGAATTTGTTAACACACTTTATTTCATATTATTTTAGTTCAGCCCAAGTAGTGGTTTACTCTCAAGTTGGAGAGTTGTAATTATTTGAATTAAAGGATCACTTTTAAACCCTCCTTCTGACTTTGTAGTTCTTCAACACTAAAGGACATAGCCTAGATTTGCTCACTGTCCTCCACATAGGGTTTCACAGCGTATGCTCACAAAGAAAGTCAAGAGATTGAAGGAGAAACCTTATAAATGTATCCTTACTTTTTTCAGTTCTTCCCCTAATCTTGAACAAAATTTAGTTCTCTTTAAAGGAATTAATTAAAGTAGCGCAAAACAGCAAATATTTTATGAAACTTTATAAAAAAAGTTGGACTGCATTTATGTTACATATGCGAAAAGCCCAGCAAATGTATTCTTCATCGGAGGAGAATTACTTAGTGTATTGTTGCTTTTGACACTTGACATTGCCTGCTACAACTTGTGTAAAGTAGAACACCTTTTATAGCTAAGGTTCAATAATAATAATAATAATATGCACTTTAAAACTTTCACTGTTTTTAGGTACATAACGTTAAAGAATTCAAGAAATTTTTTATAGGGTTACCTGAATGCTGGTGGAGCATGGACACTTTCATGCATAGTTGTGTAAAGACTCGTGTCTGATTGTTTACGACACCATATCTAAAAAATATGTAATATATAAGTATAATTTTGTATCAAAAAACAGTATATAAAGCAGTTTGAAGAGCAATTTAGCAATTAATTTTCATGCTGCTATCATAAAATAAATTGCCTGCGAAAAATAGGAAAAAAAAATTGAAGTGCATGGAATAACTTAGGTGATAGCAGATTATGTCACTGTGATATCTGATTTGGTAGTCATGTAATTATTGCGAGAAATCTGAAAAATGTTAAAAGTGAGAAACGTGCTACTAGTTACGTAACAAAGAGTTGGATTGAATTATACCAGTTATTCTCAACCTGTTTTGCCCCATGTACACATTTCACCATTGCTAGAAGGTAATCGTCCCCCTCTCTAAATCATGACAAATTTTAATTATTTTTAATGCGTTTTTTAAATTAATTGGCTTACCAAAATTTTGACAAAAGTTTTTTTTAGTCCGAAGGGGCTTTGTCCTTGAAGAACTATTGTTTTCGTTTTCCGAATTAACCTTCAATCACTATAAACGGCTGTATCACTTTTCAAATTGTTGCCACCAAAAGTTATCGCGTTGTATTATATTTAAAGAAATTAAATAATGGAGAATCTGCATAAATGTATGTATGTTTCTCCAAATGTGATAAAACAACGGTACCTAGAGCCATCCAATAACGTACGTTTCCACCCGAATATACGTATCTGGAAGCCCAAATTTGGAATTTGTTTTATTATTATCTATTTCAAATTTTATAAAACTTAAACGAATTTTTGATGAAGAAACTCAACGATTTAAAAGCGAGCCATGGCAACACTCTACGGGAATAAAAAAACCTTTTTATCTCCAGCGCGCGGAACTGTGTATCGGAAATTCTGAAGGTATGCTCATTTTTAAATATTTTGCGATATTGCTATTGAACTGAATTTTATGGTTTAAGTGCGAAGAACATGATATTTAATAAGGTAACACACAAAACGTTAAAAAAACGCCCCTTTGGACGTAATTTAAAATCTGAAAACTTTTCAGATTTTTTTATATGTATATTTTTAAAATAAAACTAAAATTCTTAAGATTTAAAGGGATGATCGCATCTCTCCGTCAGGTTGAGAACCGCTGAAATATAGCAGATCACATAAGACTATGCATATGGGAAGGATACAGTTATAGAGGATTTCTTAAGCAAAATTGTTCTATCTTTACATTATGTATGAGGAAAACGTCACACAGATAGAATGCTCAGTTAAAGAATCTGAACTGCTATTCTTACAGCAACTGGGATTAGAATTTGACAACGAGCTAAGAATGTTTGTCATCTTTTTACTATTCAGAGATATTGTGGCTAAGTAAGCAGTAAAACGGAGCCCATAGTCTTATTTATCATTTCAACTAGAATTTAAATAAATAAATAAACTCACTGAAGCATAAGATATCCAGAACAGTTGATCTTCTGTAAAGTTTAGACCTGGTAAGATCTTATCTCGTTTAATTCTATCTTGGAATTTTTGGTAAGCCTACAAAAGAAATCATATCTGTATTTCATTTTAAAGAAAAATATACTTTGAATCATTGTAGTGTTTTCCGACAAGACATATTATTTACATTTTCAAGCGTGCTTTTGAAAAGACAACGAACTGAAAATTAAAATATAATTTAGTAATGGAGACAACGATATGCATTTTCCCTGTTAATTCGACTACCTTTTCAATACATTTGTAACACAATTACATCCATTATTGGTTTCATTAAAAAAAGATGTTTGAGGTTGTGCCTGCAGTCAGGAGTGCACTCGTTCTTTGACAACAGCTTTGTTGCAAAATCATCGTTCTCTCAGAAGTGTTCAAAAAGACTGCAGAATGGTAATTGAAAATTAGAAGGAAACATAAACGGTGCTGTAAGGTGTCAAATATTCGCTTTACGGCGAGATGTTGTTACTGCACCCGTCGTTGTTCAGTGACGTATCTTTGGAAGTATCGAGGACAAAATAAGTGGATCATGTTTTCAGAGTGAAGGTCAATCAAGTGATGCATACCTAGATGCAAGCATAATCCAAAATATTTTTCTTTGATGGAATTAAGAATTTGATAGAAAAGTATGAGGTGAATGGTGATGTAAAAAAGTGACATGTTATTTGACTACATCACTGAATGATCTGTTTCATGATTTTCTATTGTGGCCATACCACTTGATAACCCATACGTCATAAATAAGGTTTTTTTTTTTAAAAAAAATATTTAATTCTAAAGTGTCAAGAAACTAAAACGGAAATGAAGAAAACAGTTTTAAAGTTAGGCGTAATGTCTTGCATAATGAACGTAATCTGTTCCGCGACTGAAATATCTACAACTGTGTACAAGATGTCTCTTGTACTATATAAAACATATAGCCACACGTTCGATTAGACACAAAATAAACCCTAAAACTATCCTAAATGCAAAAATTAAACAAACAAATAAATAAAACAATATTCAGAATACAACAATCAAAGGGATTTAAATATTTATACAACTTTACAACAATATATAGCATGTAAACTGTCTGTAATATAAGAATTTTTGATATATTGTTGCTATTGGTTCAAACTACATCTTGAAATGTATCGGGTCTTAATTAATGCAAAATATTAATTTTATCTTTTAATATATTAACAATGCAGAAAGTCATTCGTGCTTTATGGAAACGATTTTGATAAATAATTTTGTGCATAAGAAGCATATACTTGCGATGATTTGCTTCTGTGTGACACTCTTTTATTGGCTATAGCTCTAGGCAGAAATTTTCCTGAAAGTAAACGTTTTGTGACCGTCGTCCTGTCAATTTTATTCCACTCCTGTCGTTTTTCAGAGTCCGTTCAGTGTTCTTGGATGCCGTTTCCTTAAGGCTCGTTCTAACAAGCCAAAAGTGTAAAATTCATGAGAGAAGTTTCAGGTCATTTTGCAGATATCTTATCAAATGGGGATACAGTTAGGCGTCGTGTTGCTTTAAAGAATCCAGAAAGCCTTTTAGTTCGGGACATGTTCAGATCCCATAATACCATAATTGTGTTTCAATAAACCATTCAAAGCAAATTTAAAACGGCAATGAAATACGTGGATGTTAAAAAGGGAAAAAAGATTTACCAAAGTAGGCCAAATGCGTCATGCCAGTCTAAGAAATAGCGTGCGAGTGGAAGCATGAAATGAAATTAAACCTGATATAATTCAAAAGTTATTTGGAAAAAATGTGGTAAATCTAACTACCGAGGAGGAACGGAAGATAATTATTTATTTATGGATCACAGTAACAGTGACACTGAAGACGAAACAGAATTCGATGATGAACTTTCCATGTTATCCGATGATGAAAATTTTTTAAGCTCACAAGGTCATGCCATTTCGTTTTAAACAGCATTTAGGTACATGTAGAAATCTGATTTTCATTTCCTTATCTTTTCCTTGTTTTTAAATCTATTATTTTTATATCCGGCTTATAATTCGCACCCGTAAATTTCTATCTTATTTTTTGCATTAAAAGTGCGCGTTATATGCTGAAATATACAGTATGTGTATATATACGTACATATTCACACATATATTAAATTAGAAAAATTACAACTGAAGAAAAAGAAATAAGACAAAAGCAAATAAAAATAAAAAGAAGAGAGCAGAAAAGGTTAAATATACTGTGATAAGGTCGCGTAGATGTTCTTTGTCTAGAATGAATGATTACGAATATTGGTACCTCTTTCAGACCACAGGAGAAATCCTGTTACAACGAGGCGCCTTTGTTAATGATTCCGGTTGCAGCCTCGAAGGTCACTTCAAAGGATAAATAAGTCTTTTCATCTGGGTCAGAATGTGGACACCTTTGTTATGGACGAATGAAGGAATCTCCGCCCTCCCCCAGGAGTTCAGCGCAGGTAACGATACTGTGAGTTAGAAAAGGATTTGGGGGCGAGTAAGTTGGTTTTCGGAAAGGAGTCAAGACTGTCCTTGCTGGAGCTATGGGCATTTTGACCCGCTAGAACTATCTCTCCTCGTGTATACTGTTGATGGTGTATTTTCCTGTTTAATGACTTTTTGAAATTATGGGACTAAATGCATTTAAGTCCCACATCATCATGAATCACGAAAGTTAATGTGTTTATTTTATTAAAATTCATGTTATTGTTAGAACTTGAGTTAGAAGTTGATTTCATCCCTGTATCACAACCAGGGTTTTGTGCAGCGGTTTCGGCCACTACACCACAATACATTTAACGCAAATACAGAACATGTAGAACAGAGGCTGTGCTGGCGACGAGGACGGCAGCTGAAAGTTACTTTAGCCTGTTTGAGATATTATGCACGATACTGACTCTGTCGGGTCTGGTACTGTGGCTTTATTTATAAATTAATCAAACTTAATTTTCCTGATAATTTGTTTCGTATTATTTGCTTTTTTCTCCAGGAGAGATTTTTCGGGGGGCGAACTGAAAATGCATGCTCGCCACAGAGGCCGATTAAAGGAGGTATGCCCTAATGCTCAGTTTTGTATGATGTAATTTTATATACTTATGACATTCTTCATGTAATGGCTTCGTGGTCAATAAAGCACCTTTTGACAAGACGAAACAAAACATTTATTAAAATAACATTCAAAGCATAATATTTAACTCGGAGTAGTACATCGCTCTTACAGCATAGCAAAATCGAGCACCTCGCTTTCCGCAGTTAACATTCAACTCCTCTAAATAAGAGGTAAAGACGCTGAACACTGGTAGTTCGGTCCGAGGTTCGAATCCCGCGAACGGGCTGGCTGCATGGGCGTTTTCGTGGTTTTCCCCATGTGTAACGTGTATACGAGCCAGTTACCCTTAGAAAGTCCTCCACGAAGGCATCCCTCCCTTCAGGCAGATAGCCCTCGTGTGCTTTGCCATAATTAAATAACCTAACCTAACAACCTCTAAATAAAGCAGCCTGTTTTGGAAGAGGCGAAGCGCGCTTTGTTGAGCGTTAAACAGTCACCAGATACTACAGCCCCGTCGTAAGATTGTTGTTGGTGCTGTTCACAAATCAATCGTTAATCTGGAAACTGAAATCTAGCAACTGTTTGCGATCAATTTGAAAAAGAAAAAAAAAATCTACATTTACATTTAAACATTCTCCATTAAAATTCAAATCGCAACTAATTTGCAATGAAATACCTACAATTACACAACATTTTACTATATAAACATAGATAAACACAGTTTTTTCTTAACTTCACCTAATGGTTCCAAATATTATTATTCTTATAACAATTTGTTAATGCTTGGCAAAAGAAAGCAAGTTGATATTTTTTATAAACATGTTAAAATATACCCATACTAGTATTACTCCAATAGTGAAAGTAAAATTTAGCTTCTTAGTTTTACATATGAAGGTTATCAATAAAAACATTATCAAAATTTCTCTATGCAGATAACTTAAACATGTATATAATTCTATTCTTTTCAGTTATATGAAATAATAAGAAAATTTTTATTACAAAGAAAATCCTTTCCTCTGCCACAGATTCTATTAAAGTTTTCTTTCATTAATGATATTGCAACACAATTCTTTTTCTTGAAAAATACCTAAATTGACCACTTATGTTACCCGATAAATTTTTCCCTTCTATTTCAAGTTATATAAATATCTTATTTGCACAGAATTGTAAGATTATTAAGAAAAACAAAGAAAACGGCTTAACGATTAATTATATTAAATATTGGTGAATACAAGTATAAACACTAAGTAACGTTCAAAGTTCACGGGTGTGGAGTCTGGATAATGTATCGGCATTAGATAGCTTTCTTTTAGGGCCATGTTCTATTTCTAGATTATATTTCTGCAATGCTATGGCCCGTTGCAATTTGGAAGATTGAGAAGGATTTCTCACTATAAATGCTAACCGATTGTGATCGGTCACAGTTTTCACAGATGAACCGAATACCCATGGTTCCAATTTTTTCAATGCCCATGCTATAGCGTAAGCTTCACGCTCAGTCGGCCAGCTTTGCTGAGGTTTTCATAATTTCTTACTCGCATTGCACACGGGAAATTATTTCTGTCCCCTTTGCTGTTGTGGAGGTAAGAAAGGAAGGAGAGAAATACTGCCCCGAGGCTTCGGTCTCCAGATGGGGTGCTTTTTGTTTACATTCAGAAGCTCCCTTGACAGCGCTCTGATAGTATTTCGACACACAGTTCCATACAAATCGAAAAACGCCATACCTTCGCATAAAAGAAACATTCATTGTGTGATGGATAATAGCAATTTTTGTATAGTTTAGTGACATTTACGAAAAAATCACATCTTGATTATTTTTCAATAACTAACAACAGCGATTTTGGTTATGAATTTGTTTTATAAAATTCTAAATTGTTTAACTACGAAAATATAGATTTTAGCAAAAACGTTATGCTTAAAGAATGAAAAATACCTTATGGTACCTTTAAAATTGTATACGTCTTTCGATACCCTTGATAGAGTATTCCCTACTTTTATTTTATGTTCCAAACTCATAGTGAATGCACAGAAATTAAAGATTTGCGCATGAAAATGAAAAATATGAAATATGTATGGGTGTATATGCATATGTTTGAAAAAAGGTTGTACCTGCCTTTAACAAAATTCTTAAATATTTATTAAATTATTTATAAATGTGTCTGAAATGAAGGACTTATTCATTTGTTAGAATATTTTTCAATTCATTATCTCACCACCAGGCTGCACTATGCAGGAAGCAGTTTATTCACAGGTTCGAAGATGGCTTGCCTGCTAGTGTGAAATTGCAGAATATAGTAATAAATTATAAAGTAATGATGAATTGAAAAGTGAAAAATACTGTTTGATTGTAAATATTGCAAATTAATATGTGAAGTGTTTTTTTATAATTTTTCTAATTCTTTTCTTCATTGTTGTAAGTTCCTAATTCTTCACTCTGTTTTTAACTGCAATTTAACTGTTTGAACTAAAGAGAGAGACTTTGTCTGTCCGTCAGTTGTTAACCATGTGTTGTGCTTAGCATGTGGAGGTTGTACTGATAAAACTCCTAAATCATTTAATTTAATTTTTTGCTGATTTATGTTATAAAAAGGTAATCCTTATGATCCCACAGCCAAGTCAATGCAATGTATCAGGATCGTTATCAATATTGATGAGCCTACTTAAATAATTTGGTATCTGCGGACCACGAATACATTCATAAACTCTTTTGAAAGTTACTGTGAAGAAGTCTAGATATTAAATGTATCTAAATTTAGAATGATTATAAATATTATCTGAATATATAATAAACTTAATTTTGAATTGTAAACATAAATTGAAATCCTGTTGACAAATACGTTTATAAAAAAACTATTTAAGCAAGAATTGTTAAAATTGGAAAGCAATTTGTAAAAGGTATTGTAAAGCAAATTCTATGAGGCGCGTACTTAAGGAAGTAATAAAGAAGAGTTTTAGAATACATATTGTTGAAATTGAGTGTAAAAAAAATCTGATAATTAAAAGAATTATTCCCTTACATTTTATAATAACAGTTACAAGTTTTAAATAATATTTAAAAATATCCTTTTTTCATTCCCTTTCAGAAATATTCAGAGAAAGTTAAGCACATGGAAATGAGCACCAATATTTAACGTATTTCACTATTAAAACAAAAGGTTCTCTAATTTAGAATGGATCAAATACAGCATTAATTATAAATTGACTTCGATTTTTCGGTTTAAAAGATGCCTCAGAAGCTAAAAAATCACGTCATATTTTAGAAAGTATTTTAGGAAGAAGCTCTATAAATAGAAAAAAAATAATGCGTGATTTAAATTTTAATAATACAATAAACATTGATCTTAGTTATTGTAATCCTTAACCTAATAAAATCGAATTACCTTAAAAATTTTTTCTGATGTAATTAACGAAACTTGTGTAAATATTTCATTCAAATTAAACCGTTCTGAGGAAACTGTTCTGTGAAAAGGATAGTATTTGATTTCGTTCAGAATGAAATGTTGTTTTAAAATGTATTCTTTTCACATACAGAAGCCAAGATCTCCGCGCACAATGACGCTG
>KK120958.1:0-13081 GCA_000611955.2 Stegodyphus mimosarum
ATAAATTAAAAAAGACAATCCTGTCTTGCTATTTTTCCATAAAAGCTCGGAAACGTTACAACGGCTTGCGGTGCAGATGCTGTGTTGAACGTTGGCATCATTTCGCAGTAACTGAGATCTTGTTCGCCGATCCCCCAACTGGCGCTGATTCTACTTCGGTCCGTTCGCTGGATATGGTGGATTGTTGAATTTTCCTTTTCTTTCTTGGAGCTTTGTTACTCCTTAGTCTTGGCCCTCTTTTCTGCGTCAGCTGCTTTCTTTTGATTCGTCGAACCTTGATTTTTTCTTTTGTTCTCCATCATCCCTTCTTTCCCTTTCCTGGGCCTTAGATTCTGGAAATTGATAGTACTTCTACGGCTTTTCCAGTTGGCTCTTTATTTCTGCTCAGAAATGGTTCCTGTAAAATATTTTACAGCATTAGCATATCTGCGCCGTCATCTTTAGGTGCACATGAGAAAAAAAAATGGTTTATTTTCAACACTTTATCTCCCACATTAAAATTAAAATTTCTACATTTCTAGTCATAGCACAATTGCTTTTTTTTTTGTCTTCGCCATATCCGAATTATGAACAGCATCGTCGACCAACTACTAGATGTTTGAATTTTTAAATTCTGCACCTCTTTCTTGGACGAAAAATAGTTTATCTAGAGGGGTTATTGACTTTCTACCAAGAAATAATTCAGCTGTGTCTTCCCGGTAGTATCATGTTTAGCCGATCTCAAGACAAATGCAAGCTCATTGACACAGCTCTCCCAGCGCTTATGATAATTCTTTACCTAACTACAAATAATCTTAACAGTATTTTTATTTCCTCGTTCTGAAATGTTCGACTGCTGTCAATAAGAAGCCATTTTTAAATGTCGTATGAGAGGCCCTGCGCATGATTCCTCAAAGATTTTAATAACAAACTGCTTTACATCGCCTGAAATTTTCTTTAGAGGGGATCCAAATTTTAAAATGAGTTTATTTAGAGAAGAAACTGAAGAAAATTTAGCAGAACCCATGGTGTTTGAGGCGAATTATTTTTACCCGCTTTAAAAAATGGTCTGCTATAACGAGTAAATATCAGTTTTTGTTAAGTTCCCTACGTGAGTATGAACCTAATAAATCAGTTCCTGATGTGCAATAATAAATCAGCTCCTGACGTGGACTTAAAAAATCAATTCCATAAACAATGCGTGAGTTTTCCTTATGCCGAGATGGCCTGAAATTGGAAAAATCATGCAATACCTTCAAAATATTCAACCTTGAAATGCTTGGAGTAACCAGACTTTATTCATATTTTTATTTGCTGGTTTTGCATAAAATAAAAGATTGTCAATAATCTCATAATTTGTGGCTCTGTTTCTGATAGTCGTTTTATCCGAGTGTTCGAAATTATAAGGATCTTTTTGAAAAGCCATATTTTTTTTAATTCAGGGTATGTTTGTAGTTAAAAAATTATAGTCTCGCGAGACTCTGAAATTTTTTAAGCTCGCATTTCATCCTTAAGTTCACTACACTTTTCATCTAATTTTATCCTCGGTAGTGAGTCGGCCACGACATTCTTTTTTTTGCCATATGGGTAACTGGACCCTCTTTCTTTCAGTTCCGCTTATTAGCATAAATTCTTATTGCCTTCTTCCTCCTGTTTCCCGTTTTGTGAATTATTTTCGCGATTCCCACCCGCCGGTAAAAATTTCTTTCTATCTTTAAAGCGTTCACTGCCTTCGAGCCGTGGCCTTCCTTCTACCGCAGGCCTATAAAACTGTCCGTTTGATGTTTGGTCATATCCTGATGTACGCGTATTTTCTGAAACCCTCCTACTTGCAGACTTCACCGCGACCTCAAGTAAACTCTCCAGCGTGTTCAGGTTTCTCAATTCAAAACAATCCTGAATTTGTGGTAATAGCATAGGATGACTTCCTCATCGAGCTTATTCTCATACAATAAATTTACCAATTGTATTTTTCTTAATATAAATTCCGTAAGTTCTTCGATCTTAATCTCGTATCTACCAAACAACTCTGCTTCCAGTTTCGTTCCATCTTTCACGGCAGGGAATGCTTTTACCAGCGCGATTTTAAACACTTCGAATGTAAAATTTTGACTGCCTAGTTCACCCAGCAAAAGTTTACCGATTGCTTTGGCCAGCTCATTGCCTGTCCTCGAAATGCGGCGGTTACTATGGTGATCTTTTGTATTTCTCCAATTGGGTAAAGTAAGAAATGCGAGTTCAATAGTTCTAAGAATGTGATTATGGAACTTCTGCCGTCAAAAGTCACTGAGAGTTTCGTCCAAGCTCGAATCATATCCACGGTGCATCCAAATCCCTTCATGAGACTTACTGGTGTTGGTAGATGCTGCGACTTAAGAAGACAAGACTAAACTTTGAATTTTCTTCAGACATAGATGAGATTCATTTTGGACACAACTATAAAGTTAGTTCTTTTTACTATCATGAACCAAACTTTAGACATATTTGCTGCAAATTATAGCTAAATCTAAAATAACAACTGAGCCTCCAATAGGGTCTAAAAAACCCTCTATTGAAACTAAAGAAGAACAGAAACTACACATCGTGCTTACAAATCAGCCAGCACTTACAGCTAGATACCTTGAATTTAACTTAAAGGCGTCGAGTGGTTGATTTCTTTATCGGTAAATCTAGAGGGTATATGGAGGCAAGATAAAAATCTCAGTTCTGTGAAGTTTCATTAGTAGTGTTGGCTTTCTTCATGCAGATTTGGTGTAAAAAAATAAGAAAATGAATGCAGAGGAATAGCAAAAAGTGCTTGAAAAATACTTTTGAGAGGAAGGACATAAATACTTGACTGGACATTACCTTTTTCATATTTTGTTTTACAAGACAGTAAGCTTCACAGAGTTCGTCTTATGACAGGGCCATCACGTAGGCCAGTACCCTATGAAAAAGTTTTTGGAATAGTGGCTAAAGTGTGGTACGCTGAATACAGTTCTGTAAAAACCATCTGACTTTAAATTTCTGCCACTTTTAGTAAAAATGTTTTGGCTTGGTGAAGTTCTAAATCTTTACTTTTATAAAATCTTATCCCGTTTATGTTAAATAGAGTATCTAATGTCATTTATGTGAGCAAAGCATTTATGGGCCATAAAATAAAAATAAATTTGAACTAAATATTGTCTATATAAATATGAAATAGCAAGCTTATCAAAAACATTATTGAAATAACTTCGAAACGTTTTGTGGAGTTTTCTTTCAAGAGCTTTTTTTTTTAAATCTTAATACTATATCAACAGATAAATTTGTATAAATGTTGTTAGGCATATAAAGTTAAACTTTGAGAAGAGTCTAGGGAAAAAATGTGTGCAATACAACTTTTCAGGAGCTGCATCTGTACTGTTAATGCCTGTAAGCCATTCGTTCTGTCTGTTATTTAGATTACATTCATTACTGATATTAGAGCTTTTTTTGCCTTTAATTAATTCGTATTTTCAGATGGTTGATTATAAACGTCAATTTAAAATGTTATCTAGAAAATTTGTATTACCCATAATTTTCTTCACTTTATGGACTCACAGTTCTTTTAATTATTCTTTTTCGAAATTGATCTAAATATGAATTTTAATGACCATAGAAGTCTAGTTTGTTTTCGTGAATTTCTTATTATAAATTCAATAAAATATTCTTATGAAGAAAAACATGGCTATTTTATTATCAGGAACTAGGATCGGAACGAGATTCTTATCTGTTGTTCAAAACAAATTTGGAAATTCACCTATACCTTTAAGCTGAAAGAGACCACACACACAGTCGAGCCAACTGACAATTATATAAGGAAATCTAAATTTTTAGGGCAGCAGCATCCATTAACACTTTCAAATGAAGAAGATTAAAAAGTGAGAGAGAGAGAGAGGGAGAAAGCGCCGGCGGTGAAAATAAATTAATGGAAAAAAAAGTAGATGTATTCCTTCTGGGAAAGGACTTAGAACTTCAACAGTAACACCTGTGATCAAGTAAAGTCGGGATGTCAGTAAAAGAAAAAAAAATTGACTTAAATAAAGACTGTTTTTCGAAAGCTTGAGAAGATTCATAATTATAAAACCATTTGGGAGAAAAAGTCGAAAAAATTATGGGCTTTAAGAAGAATTGTGTCATTTTATTACTATTTTTTTTCTGGTTTTTAGAAGGCTTCCTTTTCAGAGGAATATTTGAAATATTTCTAGAAAGTGCCTTGTATACAGGTCTTCATAAATTTCTCTTTTTGCTTCTTTTCTGGTATGACGTATTTTAAATTATTCTTACCACTTTTGTGAAATATATGTCTCTGGTTTCTTGGTGTCAAAAATCAAATATTTTATTCTAATATTGTGTCAAAATAAAAATTTTTTAATTTAATAATATACCGAAAAAAATATTTTCATCTTCAGAACAGTAAGTGAGAAAACTCACTTTCTTCACTTTCATTCTACAAACTTGAAAAAGCCAAATTTCGCATCAGTACTTAATTTAGGCATAACATACAAAATAATCCAATATGGAGGCAAGAAATGGATCAGACATAATCATAATTTAGCTTTACATTATTATTTACAAAATAAATAAAAAATATTTATAGATAAAATTCAAGTAAAATAAAACTTATAGTTCGGCCATTTTCATCCGAATGTAATTCTTATCTGAATCAAAACCCAGTGACCGGCTAGCGTTGTTCCTCTAGGATACAGTTAAGTTATCTGATCTGATTCGGAAATGTTATCGAATTTCAAGCATTAAAAGAAAAAGAAGAATTTTCCAGTTTTTATTCTTTTAAGAACGTGAAAAAATTTATTTAATTAAATTCACTAAGTTAAAAAAAATTCCATTGGCCCTCTCCCAAATTACACTTTGTGTCTGACTGCGTTAAAGGTGGAAAGGAGATAAAAATATCATGAGGAATTTATGTATTCTACATGAACAGTATAGGTATTATTTATTCTTGTATCTAATTTTTTTAAACTCATAGCTCAGCTTGATCCCTCTAATGTTTCAAGATTTATTACGTTCAACATGATTTCAAACATTAAAGGTGACACTAATTTTGAAACAAAATATTTAAGACCATTTAAGTGCCTTTTCTCTCACACTTTTTATACTTTTCCCTTAAAAAGATGTTTTTAATCTTCTCTTCACGTATATCTGGAATGATTTTCTGATCCCACTTGATGTGGCGTACCATCATTAGTAAAGGTGAAAGTCAGAGACCTTTTACATTAAATTGCTCATCTTTTTCCCGCCGTGTTATTCTACTCAAGTTGTGCTTCTGAAAACTAGATATAAATTTCGCACTTTGGGACATCAATTGAGATTACTGTTGAAAGATGCATTTTTGTTGTAGTTCTGACTTTTAAAATGTTCCAGTATTCCCTTATATCATATTTAGGGACTTTCTCCTAGGCTACTAGTTGAATTATCTTAAATAATAATAATACCAATTGAATTCTTTTTCGTAAGATTAAAATCATTCTTTT
Source organism: Stegodyphus mimosarum (assembly GCA_000611955.2). Classification (NCBI taxonomy): domain Eukaryota; kingdom Metazoa; phylum Arthropoda; class Arachnida; order Araneae; family Eresidae; genus Stegodyphus; species Stegodyphus mimosarum. The sequence continues at coordinate 5,472 of KK120958.1, forward strand.
CCCCCCGACAATAATTAAAGTAAACAGTATGGCATGAGATGATGTATTTCCAGGTTTTTATATATCGTTCGCGCTGGATTTTATAAAGCAACTCGATGTTATGTAGTTTAATAAGTATAATTAAATATACGGGTAATAATAAGGGTTATGTAGTTTAATAAGTATAATTAAATATGTTTGAGTAAGCATTATTTTTATCTCATAATTGTTAAATAAAAACAAAAAATATAATTGATGAAATAAAGAATAAAATAACTATTAATTGATCTGAATCAATAATTAAGTGATGCGTGTGTTACTGGTTCTTGCTAATTATGGGCCGTAAAGAATGAGCTTCTGGATAGCCTGTGCGATTTGTTTATATAGAAGCTATATGTAAACTATCATGAAAATAAATTGATTTTGTTAAGTTGGAGTTTCATATATTAACAGGTGAAAGATTTATTCTGTCGTATAAAGCATACATAAGAAGAGCAAGCGCTAAACGATATTTCGCATATTCTTTTGGAATCTTTTCGTGATTGAAGAGGTCACAAATGTACTGAAATCTAAGGAGCATATAATGCAATAGGTAACTGTTTAATAAAAGTCAGCAAAGAAGTGAATATCTTGGGATTTGAAAGAGCGGCCGAGCGGTAAAGACGCTGAACACTGGCAGTTCGGTCCGAGGTTCGAATCCCGCGAACGGGCTGGCTGCATGGGCGTTTTCGTGGTTTTACGCATGTGTAACGTGTATACGAGCCAGTTTCCCTTAGAAAGTCCTCCACGAAGGCATCCCTCCCCTTAGGTAGATAGCCCTCGTGTGCTTTGCAATAATTAAATAACCTAACCTAACCTAACCTGGGATTTGAAAGCTGTACAAAGGCCATCTTGAGAGATTTATGGGCATTATTTCGATGTTTGTAGTGCTCTAGCGTTTTTATCTATGCCAACTCTATCCAAAATAACAATCAATTTTCCAATATATGGGCCCCGCGTAGTCATACCTATGTTAGAAATGCTGCAGTGCAAACCCCATATTACCCTTGTACAAAAACGGTAATTGATTAAATGACGGGAACCTGAAATCTAGATTTAAAGAATTTAAAGTGAGGCATTGTACACGCCCATTGCTTAAATATATTTATAATAAAAAAAATTAAAAAATCATACTGGCGATATAGTAGATAAATTATGTGAGGAATATATAATCTTTAATGTCAGTATCGCTGAGAATTAATATCTATTTTCAATATGCAAGTATACTGTATCAAATATTCCAGCCTTTTCACAAGAAGTATTACTATGCGCCTTCTAAAAAATAAGAAAAATAAAAAAAAATTGATGTAAGATCCTTCTTTACTATTGAAGAAATTTTGGGGCACATTAAAATTAACCTACAAAGGCTCAAAAAATGAGCTTCTACATCGTGACCTTCCCCTACGAAGAATAAGTTATGAGCTTTGTATGCAGAGGATAGAGCAAACCATGTACATGATATCACCAGGTTGTGAAATGTATTCCTGACTTACGTAACTCAAGAAAATTATATCCTTCTTCGTAATACCGTGATGTCATTGATGGCAATAATTAACTTTTTATTTCATTTTACCTTCAAAAGCAGCGTTTTACAGCAGAATGCCAAAACTGAGAGAACCCACGAGTGGCCAAACTAGTAAAGCCGGTAAACACTGGTAGTTCGATTCGAGGTTCGAAAGTTTAGATGAAATTTTCTACATCTATAAAATAATCTTTATTTTAACTGAAGTTAAGATTTGAATACAAGAATTAGATTACAAAGAAATTATTTTTGTGTTTTTCCCTCATTTTACTTGGTTTTGTAAATTAAATTGGAATTAAATTTTTTTTTGCGATAACGATAATTCAGAAAAATGGTAATGCTTTGTGCTCGCTAATATTTTATCAAGATTGTACGCAGGAAATGACATTTTTTTTTAAATATCGCTTAATTGGAAGGTAATACAACATAATGCAAGAGAACGTTATTGTGGAAGGTGTGTGCAGTATTTCAGCAATTCAAACATCCCTCACGTTTAAATTACTTGAACAAAAGAATATGTAACAAATACAATTTCTGAGAAAGTTTCCGAAATCCGATTAGGGATCCATTCCATACTTTTGTGCCTCTTTACATTTTCCTGGTAAGCAAGTTTTCAGTAGGTTGGGTAATGATGATAACCATCGCCCTGTCATGAGCTATATTAACGAATTACTAAGGCTTCACCATCTCCGCAGTCAACCCGTAGCAGTGCCAACACCAAAAATAGTCTGTCTACCTGTCAATCTGTTGGTGATCACGACATCATCATTTCTGGGGTTTCCTTCAAAATTCTCGAAATGAGGGTTTTAATCCACATAAGCTTTTGATATAATTATGGGCCCTTATTATGCTTTCAGAATAAGAATTATGCTAATAGCGTGAGTAGTTCAACCAATCATGCATCAATGAAAATTTCGAAGGGCCAATAACATCCTTGATTAGATTCTGAATGATTCAGATATTAAAAAATTAAAACAAGTATTATAAACAATGTTCCATGACATACTTTAACGAAGCAAGTATAATACATATATGCAAGTCTTTCTTAAAATAAGTACACTTTACTTAAAACACTTATACGTGATAAGATGCTGCAGGAATTTATTTAGGTCATTTTCATGTTATGCCATTTCTTTTCCCCTAAGCTGAACGTTTTTGTAAGTGATGTTTCATTCAATTAAGGAATTATTTGTGAACTATTTCGAGAATCTTATTTCTAATGAGCTACAGACAAATATCTGCATGCTTAGTTTTAAAAAAATTCTCTACTAACTCAATTAACCACATTTATTCGTATTAAGACAATATAAGGCGGGTGAAAATATCAAATATCGTGAAATCTTACATCTGAGGAATAGCACATTCTTTTCGTAATCAAAGGAAACTATATGTCTAACATCGAAATAATGCACAACAAGTATGACTGGAATTTAATTTGATTGGACAATATTATAATATATTAAGATATCATATTAACAATGGAATTTTTTTAATATGATATCTTTATTTGTTTATTTGAGTTGTACATTAAAATTAATACTTGTTAACATACTGTAGACTCTATCTTGAAATATTTTCACACATTTGTATTTGCAATGAGAATATCAGATACCACAACAAACGTATTTCAAAAACAGAAGTAGTTTTTCCTTATTTAGCTTTCCGTTTTTCTCTCAAATCTTTATTGAACATTCAAACTAATTACTGTGGAATCTTAATTTTTACACCATCTGATATATCGATATATAATTTCTTTAAAAAAAATATATAATTTCTTTTTTTTTAAATTAAAAAATTTTTTGAAATGCCTAATGCAAAGAATTTTGAAGATATTTTTAAAAATTTCCTCGATTTTTTTAATTATCTTGTTGTTGCTGCAAATGACTTTTAAATCAAAGATTTTATTCTTCATTGTTATCAATCCTGTTTAAATGGTAATGATTTCAGATTTAATAAATCAAACAGAAATTCAAATCAATTCAAAGTAACCTTATGCTAGATGAAACGAAATAATACTCCCAAATTTCAGAATAAATTATTATTTTCCCGCCGTCTGTAGATTAAAAAACAAAACAAAATAAACGAAAAATACTTTTAAGTTACAGAGCATTAATATAACTCTCTAAAAAGTAAGAAATGAGTTTTAATTTGAAAATGATATGTACGTGAATGATTGCATTTTATTCATTTAAATTCCTTTTTGACAATTTGATTTAAAAATCTTCCATTGTTAGCAACCCTGGGATTTTAATTTTAGTCATATTTGACCATGAAAGTTATCAGGACTGAGTGTTCTGTGCATACTCTTTGCAAACATGGTGAATTATTTACAAGGGTTTCTTCTCAAGTCCTGAACTGGAACAGTGAGCTGATGAAATGTTAGCTTTGTTCTGATGTAGGTACTGTGCTGGAAAATGACTGCACGTGAAAGGGATTTTAAATCCTCTTTTATTAAATCACTATTATTTACACACTTCCCAACTCGAAAGAGATACAGAAAGTAAAAGACCGCACTTGGGCCTAACTTAACAATCAAATAAATTTAAACTAAATTTAAATAGAACTTAAATCAAACTTTGCTCACAGAGCGATTAGCGGAGATTGGCCTCTAACTAAAAGGGTGCGTAGCAAGATATACTAATACTAGCGCACTTCAATTTGTTTCACAATGCAATCACGTAGAAAGCACTATGGCTTATAAATTTAAACTGCTAGCTGGTCAGGCGAACGTTGAGCAGACTAACCGCGATCTGAGACTAAAGCTCTCACCTTGAGAGGTTTCTACCTCTGGTTTAAATAGTACTTGGCCGTACTTCAAAATTAGCATAAGCTGAAAACGCGCGCTTCTTCTGACGGGAAGTTGAAACAGAGAGGAGATAGAAAGATTTAAATTAAAATAAAACTTGGTTAATTTAACTAAAACCTTACAAAGTTACGATAGTTAAAAGTTATTTTTAATGCTTTAAATAAAACTTTAAACAGATTTTATACTATATTTTACATACTACTTTATCATTTTTAAATGCTAGAATAAAACTAGCTGAATTGTTAACAAAAAGAAGTGTTAGTTAAAATGATGATGATATCGGGAAAAAAACTCTGAAGATAGAAATTTTATCGTATACTAGCCGCTGCGCGGCCAGCCTTCGTCTGGCTTTTAAGTGTACCGGAAAAATACCTAAAGGGAACACCAAACATTAAATTTGAAACAGCACAGAATTTTACTCTCAGAACAATTTTATTGAAAAAGAAACAAACAACAACGAAAAAGAAATTCAGTTAAAAATGCATTACATATAAAAAGCATACAATGAAATAAGCAATATCCATTAATACAGATATTACTTATCCTAATAAATAAATTAACCAACTTCCCTTTGCAAAATCTTGAGAACTCAAATGGTATACACAGATTAAGAACTTAAACAGATTAAAAAATATCATGCAAAATTTTTTATAATTAAAATTATATATAATTAAAACATAATATTACAATGAAATAAGCAATATCCCTTGATACAAATGTTAATTATCCTAATAAAGTAATTAAACAATTTACCGTTGTAAAAAGAAACAACTTTTTAATTTCTTAAACTTTTCAGTCTCTTATAAACAGTAACATAAGAAATAGGATGAAAAATTGTTGCCAAACCGAAATTTTTAAGAGAATGAAACTATTCGAAATGATGCAATTTCATCAAAAATCTATCAACAAGAATAAGAAAGGAAAATTGTTGCCAAAACTACATTTTAAAATATCTGAGATGTGAGAAGTGTATTCGGAAGCGTCATTTAAAAAATTTTAAAAAAATACAAAATATTATTATCTTTCCAAAATTCTTTTTTTAAAGGAGTCGGAAGGATTCAAGTTCAATGTGTCCAAAAATCAAAGGAAAATAAACAGCATATTTTTTTAAATAAGTTTTTTTTAAAAAAATTCCGCCGAAAAGGTGTTAAGCTCACCTTCCTAAATAAATTCGTATTTAATCGATTTATTGAAATACGAAATTTATTTTAAGTTCGTAGAATAGCTAAGTGTCTACGCTTCACGGCGATGTAAAAATGAAATGTATAGAGTGAAATCTCGCTTTCATGTTGCCCATTATGTCTCAAAATGACGCGATTTGGTCACAAAACATAAAATAAAAAAAAATTCTATTTCGAATTTCGAGGTGCACTGGCTCTTGTGTAGATACACCTATGTACCAAATTTCGTGGCTCTGGGTCTATATTTGTGTAGTACCAAATTTCGTGGCCCTGGGTCTATTAGCTTACTCGCAACACGAACGAAAAACACACACACACAGACTCTTTGTTTTATTATATGTAGAGATTGGGAAAATAGATCGTTCGTTTCTACGATAAAAATAGTTTTTTTGCGGAATTTACTTGCGATTAAAATACTGCAAAGTAATTTAAGCGTTCGAAAACATTTTGAAGCAGCTATTTTATTATTAGATGAGAAGCATATATGCAGGCATAAGAAGGCCTTTTGAGATGAATTGATTTAATGCATTGCATTATGTTGGCATGCATCTTTTTCAAGGGGATTTTAAGATATCTTAACTAGAAAATTCTTAATATAAAGGTAATACATTATGGAAATGGTGCACTTATATTGACTTATAATAAGTATGAATACATATTGGGGTACAAGCTTCCCAGGAGAAGGAATTACAGCCTCACACTGCGCACACTCGCAAGCCAGTAGTTTGTCGAAATGTTTTTCTGGTGATTTTGTGATATCAATATAGATTCTGCTATTAGATTTAAAACCGTGATCATAAATCTTTGCCACGTCATGTTCCATCGAGACCAAGATCTTTCCTTATTTAAAATTTGAAAAAAACTAACCTGTTTGTCTCAGATTTTGAATAAAATTGTATCGATTCATAGACATCAACTTAAAAAAAAAGCGACAGAACAAAGCGAAAACGAACGTAAAGCCATTTGCAGCTGAAAATAGAATGAAACGGGAAGAAAAGATTAACATATCATAATTTTTTAGAGTTTTCGGTAGAAATGAATTGAAATTAAGGCTTTTAACTAAAGAAGGTAAACTTTTACGAATGTGAAGGGTTCAATTAAATTTTTGTTTCCTTCCTGAAGAACAGGGACTTATGTCTGATCGTCTCTGAAATAAATGGAGTTTTATTTGAAATCAGTGTTGAATTAAGGTTGTCTTTTTGCCTAACTTTAAATTTTACATTCGCATGTTTTAAACTCAATTCTATTCAGGATCTGATTTCACAGAGCAAAATGGGGTCCGTGCTTGGTTTCTCTATCTTCAATGATGCTTCGTCTAATATTTATAACACGTAAAATATTATGCATTTTTTCAGCTCTAGACTTTTAAAACATAAAATTAGAAGCAGAAATAATTGGAGTTTGTATTTAATTTTTTAGCTTTTCTCTAAAAATCAGACACTCAGCTTTTGAAATAACTGAAAGTAGAATTTTTAGTCCAAAGGGATGTAGTCCCGAAGGACTATTACTTTCGTTTGGGCGTTTTGCGTCGTTTCATAAAAATGTCCGATTCACTTTTCAAACTGTTGCCACAAAATTTTGCAGGCCTGTATTATATTTAAAGAAATTAAATAATGAAGAATCTGCATAAATTTAAGCATGTTTCTCGCATTATGATAAAACAACGGTACCTAGAGCCATGAAATTTTTAATGACGTAATCCTACTGCGAACATGAGCATCTGGAAGCCCAAGTTTCGATTTTGGGATTTGTTTTATTGTCGATTTCATATTTTGTAAAACTTTAACGAATTTTTGATTAAGAAATTCAAGGATTTCAAAGCGAGCAATGGCAACGTTATACAGAAAAAACATTTTTATTTCCAGCACGTGAGGACTGTTGCCACTGCACGTGAGGAGTATCGGAACGGAAATTCTAAAGATATGCTCAATTTAAAATTATTTTGTGATATTGTTCTTGAACTGAATTTTATGATTTAAGTGCGAAGAACATGATATTTAAAGAACAAAGGTAACGCACAAAATGTTAAAAAAATGTCCCTTTGGACGTAATTTAAAATCTGAAACCTTTCAGATTTTCTTTT
>KK120960.1:0-51192 GCA_000611955.2 Stegodyphus mimosarum
GTAGAAAGTTCTGACATTGATGCTGGTTGTATGGGTGTCAGATGATACCAGTAAGAAAAACCCGCACAGATCAATAGAAACCAGTAAAAGTCAGTAGAGACTACCAGGATTCTATGGGTACCAGTAGAAAGTTTTACTGATTTCTATGGGGCATTTTGAAACCAGTAAGAAAAACCCACAGAGGCCAATAGAAACCAGTAAAAGTCAACAGAAAGCCACTGAATTTTATGGGTACCCATAAAAAATTTTACTAGTTTCTATGGGGCATTTTTAGCAGGGGACGCATCGTGTTAAAGTGTATTTGTCTTTACGAAGATCCATGTGGAACTAAGTCTTATTTATGAACAAGATAGGAAATTAATTTATTAGATTACAATAAAGCACTCTAGGTTATCTATATAGAGGAAGGGATGTTTTTGGAACAAATTCTGACTTGTTTTCACATTATGCGTGGGAATACCGCGAAAATGCAACCAGACCTTTCACCAAAATGTGAAATGGGATCAAATTGTTAGTGTTCAGCTATTTTATCCGCTCTGCCGCTGATGGGCGGACGAGTTAGATGGAAGAAAATATGCAAACGCGTGCAACAAGTCACTCAGTCGATTTAAGGATAAGGACCACTGATCTGAGATTTCGGTCACTCGCGAGCGAATTTTTTAAACAGTAAGATAACCCTGAAATCAATAAACTGCAATTTTTGCAAAAACAAAAATCAATAGCATAAAATCTGATTGTACTGCGTAGTTCTTAAGTGTTAAAAGAAAGGTAAGTAACCTAAAAGAAGCTAAGTAAGGTGAGTAACTGCTGTATTTCTGAAGATGATCCCGATCAATATGTGTAGTAAACTGCAAAACGATTTTCGTTTCAGCTCAGTGAAGCTTCTAGGTGATTGTCTGTTTATTACATGTCGTGTCGTAAATAAAAATATAAATCTTCATTTTACGCTATCATTGCTAAAAACGTAGGATACTGTCCTTTACCAGCATTACAAAGATCAATGTTTAAGTTACTTATCGCTTGAAAAGTAAGTAAAAATTGATATTAATGGCCTTGTACGGAATAAAATATTCAAGAGAAGGTAAAAGATCAATGATTTCAGATAAGGATTTCAAAAAGTCAAATATAATCTATAATAAATAACGACAAAAAGCACAAAATATTAAGATGATAAAATAAATTACTGCTTTAAATTTACTTTCTTCTCAATATAGAGAATCGTTGCCAGAGGAAACTAATAACTTAAAAAGTAATGGTCCTTCAAAACTGCTTGAAGAAAGAGAGCTGAAAGAGAAATATAAAAGCGCTTTTTGGGATTTAAAATAGTTATCTTCCAGCTGCCAGCTTGTAACTTTAACCACTTGCGGATAATAGTGTGTAATAATGTTGTAGAGAAAATGGTGATCAGATAAAAATTTATATTATTGATCTGGATTTTAAGACAAACCAAAGGTTCAGTTTGATAAACCCAATTTTGGTTTCTTATATTGTAACTTGACCTAATGGTAATTATAGGTAACTTCGTTTACCATACTTATATTTCTTTATATACATTCCAGGAGGAGGAACAATTACGTGGGATGTCATCAACAGTTTTTGCAGAAGTCCAGTTAACCGTCCTTTACAATGCACAAATCCTTCAAATAAATGGTTTTGAAACGTATGCAGGAAAACACGTCACATTATGCATTGCGTTCCCTGTTTCTTCGCACACCAAAGTTCATCACTCTCGAAAGGGGATCGGAAAGTCGTCACACGAAGCTGCAGGATACAAAGGAACTGGCCCGATTTAGTGCAGAGGTACGCAGATCGAAATCATCCAAGCCGGATTCGATGAAGATACTAAAAAAAATATCTTAAATATCAGTCGACAGGAATATTCCTTCGCAGGCAGTCAGAAGATGAGACTCTAGATATTCTCAAACCTGAGTTGATACGTTCTTGTACCCCAATTTGAGGACTTCAGTATCTGGTACATCCTTCCAAGCGCGAGGCGCTTATTATAAGGAACGAAAGTAAACAAAGAAATAAAAACTCATACTTCCTCTATCCTTTCGTTGTCTTTCTTTTTCCTCTTTTCTTTTAGTTCATATTTTCCATTTCTTTCAAATAATGTTTTCTTCATTATCTATTGCTCATATCAAAAACCAAAATATTATCACGTTATCGCTCAGGACTCATCAAACGTTCTTCATTTTTTCGCTGCTTGTTTCTTTCTTTTCGTTTTTTCGACAAAATCTTGGCTATGAATTTCTTTTCTTAATTATCAGTTTACTAACTGTTCTCTTACATTGGTGGAGGGCGTAGTCACACCTCTTAATGGAAGGCTTGTTTTCTCTTCGCACGTGGTGGTGAACCAAAGGTACTTCTCCAACCGACTCTAAGAAAAAAATGGGAGAAAGTATGCTATTTTTGCATTCCAAGTCCAAGAGGAATTTTAAGAATAAAGGGACTCAAACATATTATAGGGGTATAGTTAAATTGAGTGACTCTGGCAAATAGAACTAGAGAAGAGTATAACAACTATTTGCTGTTCTTCTTAAACTGCAAAACAAATTCCAAAGAAGGTTTAAAGTACCCTTTTATTCACTCAACGAAATATTTGAAGACGGCTCTTTTCGGGCTTAAAAGAAAGCCTCTACTTAAGCTTTAACTTAAGATTGAAAATAAGAAACTAAACTAAATTCTAGCTAATTCTAAATAACTAAACTAATTCTAAGACAAAGATGTACAGAATTAACTAACAGAGTTAATCCATAAATAAACCTCATCGGCTAGTACTAACAGGCACGTAAGGATACGGCCGGCACGTAAGATTAGATTAAAGCAACGACGTGGCCTGAAGTCAGAATTAATTACTAAGAACTTCTGAGCTCTTCTACGGAAGTGACTGAAACTTCCCATTTAATACTGGTTTTCCTCATTAGCATAAAACGCGATACGAAAACTCATTCTGGCAGAGAATTGTAGGTGGGAAACAAGAAAGTAAAGGAAAGAGTTTCAAAATTAAAAATAACTATTAAGAAATTAAAATAAACTCCTACATCATAAAGGAAAACTTTCTTTCACTTACGCATCACCACCTACAACGAACTACTTTCCTATTTTATTCTGATTACTAATTTAATTCAAAAATCATGCTCGAAGAAGTATGTTTTTCCAATGAAATGTCCCATCATTTGCATGGAGTTAGCCATTAGTTTCAGATTACTGTTTGTTTTTGTTCCAGCAAATAAAAACAGAACAATTAAAATTATTTCACTTTCCCTGAAGTCAGCAAAAATCCTTTACACTCTCCTCCAGTTAAGAGCGACGGCAAGAGGCTACGAAGTCCACTTGATTAACTATAGGGCACAAAAAGTTATCAAATACTGTATTTGAATTTAGGCGCCAATATAAAATTTTAGATTTTTTCGGAGATGGGAAATATGGGAAGGGGCTAAATCAGTTTCTGATCGTATAGTAGAGGCATTACGGCAGGACAAGAATGTCTCTGCTAAGGATACCTTAACTGACTGGCACGTTGCAGTACAGAATAATCCACACGTCTATTTATGAGTTCATTTTTTTCTAGCTCTGTCACTTAATTTCACAAGCATCTCTACGTAGCACATAACATTGACAATGGACATTAGTATTACAAATTCATACTGGAAGACATTTCTGAGACATTACGTTAAATGGTCAAGCGATGCTTTAACTTATTTGCATTGCTTGAAATTATTTGTTTCTCATACCGATTCACTTGGTATAAGTGTTTATAAGATGCACTTGGCGAGTGGAAGACTGTGCTGATTCGAATCCCAGAGAACTGCACGAGTGAGTTTTCATGTTTCTTGCTTTTAAGAACCAACAACTTTGTACAACAACCCCTAACGAATGGGAGGCCGACAATAGCTCTTATATTCTGCTACTTTAAAATAGGCAATTAAGTAATTTCTGCTCCAAAACGATGACTCATAACCATGGCAATGACTGCTGCGGAAAAAAAGTCGAATCCTCTAATTAGCTAAAACTCGCCTGTGGTGTTACGATCTTTTAAGAACAGGAGGGTAAAAAAACTTTGAAATATGTGTTTTAAAGCAACATACTACAGTTTTGGTTGCAGTGGTTTAGTTCTTTTCCCATTCTCTCATTAAGCAGAGAAGAATGTAAAGGATTTTCGCTTTTCTCTGTGTGTGCTCTCGTGATGTGAGAGGTTAGTTAGTCCAAGTAAAAGTGAAAGATCCCTGATTCGAATATCGAGAAAAGTACGAATAATTTTTCACGATTCCTAGTCCAAAAAACCTAAGTGTCTCGATAAGTCGTTTCAGATGGTGACATTTAATTCACTTCTGCTATAAAATACAGGGTAAGGCGTCCTGGTACATCTGTTTGTGTAGAGGGCAAACGCGTGTCTTCAATACTTGATGTTTCCTGGTTCCATTATTTTTCCACAGGGCGATGAACTTACATCCATACATACAGATTCTTCATTATTTAATTTCTTTAAGAATAATACTTGGCGGCTATATTCAGTGGCAACAGTTTGAAAAATTATTTGGACAAAAAGTGAGTTTGGGGACTAATAGGGCCTCTGTTGCTTTAAATGAATGTTCAAAAGCGCAGAATGTTAAAATTGTAATATGTAGTCAAACACATTGAAATTGGATAGTTTCCTGTTATCGGTACCTGATTCAGAAATGTATGCATTTATCTACGTACGTGCGTACGTATGTATGTATGTGTGTTTATGTGTCAGTGTATGAACACAGATATATACGTACATGGCCACATACAAAATTACATACATAAATTCATGCATACATAGATACATTTCTGAATTCGGTCCCGATAACAGAAAAGAACCTGAAATCGTAATATAAATGACGTGCCTCAAATTTTGTGATAGATATAGAGTGAAGAGGAAATAATTGTATACAGATATCTCTAGTAACTCCATTTGTACATTAATTTATAATATAAAAGTAACTAATTAATATTTAATTAACAATTAATAATAGTAATAACGATAAAAAGTAATGAACTATGTAACAATTAAAAAGTGATATAAATAAAAAAATAGTTAATAATATTAATAATTTTAAATTCTCTGTCAAGCGGACCTAAAATTATAAAGAATAAATTCATGACAAATACATATTTCATAGTAATAACACTAGCTGAAGATAACTTCTTTCATGGGCCTAAAAGGCGACTGAGAACTGAAAATATTTTCGTTTCGGTATTTTTTTGGCAAACTGCCAACATTGGCCCATCATCTTTAATGAAATGGAAATCCCTTTTAACGATATAAGCGAAAAATTAATGGAACATTAAAGCTAATAAGTGCAGTGCAGCTAAAATAAATAAGTCCCTCGCTGCCGATAAATTTTGTAGAGATAGTAATTTGGACTAAAATACGAAGCTAAAGGGTGTTTAGAAAAGATAACCACCCTTAATTCTGAGTTTGCCTGCCGGTAGTCTGAACTTGCTACAAAAACTGTTGTACAGGAAAGATGAAAATTTGTTCATTGCGATATTACAATAAAAAGGTTTGTATATAAGTTAGGATCGATATATAGTTTTAATAGTGATTTGCTTTTACTGTAGTACTAGTGGCTTGAGCGGCTAGCCAAATATAATAGTATTTATAAAGAAATCTGATGTGGTTATAACGTGACTTCTTTGTACAATGAAAAAAAAAAAAGGTCAAAAAGAAAATCTGAAATGTAAATTTGAATGAAATTTTAAATTACGTCCAAAAGGTTTTTTTTTAACATTTTGTGTGTTACTTTTATTTATTAATATCATGTTCTTTGCACTTAAACCATAAAATTCAGTTAAAGAACAATATCGCAATATAATTTTAAACTGAGCATCCATGTTAGAATTTCCTATACACAGTGTCACGCGCTGGAGATAAAAATGTTTTTTCTGTACAACGTTGACATGGCTCGCTTTGAAATCCTTGAGTTTGTTAATCATAAATTCGTTAAAGTTTTACAAAATATAAAATCGATAATAAATTCCAAATTTCAAATTTGGGCTTCCAGATGCGCATATTCGGGTTGGAAACGTACGTTATTCAAAATTGAATGGCTCTAGGTACCGTTGCTTTATCACATTTGGAGAAATCTACGTACATTTATACAGATTCTTCATTATTTAATTTAAGTATAATACAGGGCTGCAATATTTGGTCACGCTTTCGTGACATGAAAAATGCAATTTGAATTTTATAAGTCGGCCCTTTAAAACAAGAGACATAGAACTGCCTAATTTTTTTCGCAATGTACGGCCTATTAAATTATTCATAATTTTGCTATGCCTCACTTAAATTTATTTCCTCGAACAAGTCCAATTTAAATGACATAAAATGGCATAAAAATTTGAAAACTTGGAAATTAAATATCTTGGTCAGTCTTTGTAAGTAAAACTTCTTCTAATTTTATTTTTTCATATAAACTTACTATAAAACGTTTTCAAAATAAATTTGTTGTGCAGATTTTGAGGAGACCAATATAAGCTGGCTTTTTTTTTAAATTTCTGGTTTCATGTATAATTGAAATGGCTTCCCTTGCAAACTAAATTTAGGTGCATTCTGTAAATCAGCATTTTAATGTTAGAATATTTATGAGAAAAGAATCAATCTTCTAATGCTCGAAAAGAAAATAAAAAAGTATAAATCTGAAAAATATAATTTTAATTATTATTTGACTTTATTATTTATATGTTATTTTTCATATAATACGTTATTCTGGCACTTTCATATTACTTCCGGGTAAATTTACAGAAATTACTTTTAAAACACTTCTTTAAGTTGTAAGATTCTACTGTCTATCCGTTGTGTAGTGTGTATACGAGCCAGTTTCCCTTAGAAAGACCTCCACGAAGGCATCCCTCCCTTTAGGCAGATAGCCCTCGTGTGCTTTGCCATAAATTGAATAACCCATAACCCATAACCCGTTGTGTAGAATCTGGAGAAATAGTGATGGCATTGAAGAAGGGTTAAAACTGCTCTTTATTAAACTCTTTAAATTATGTACAGTGCGAAAACTTAACGCTAACATACTACGCCTCTGCTTGGGCGGTAACTGAAACAGTAGAATCAAACTCAAAAACTGAAGATATTAACAAGTAGTAGAAGGAAGCTACAGGGCTCATACAATCTTGTATCCTACAGCGCGTAAAGGAGTCTAGCGGGAGCAAGATAATAGGTATTAAGCCACGTCTAACCAGCAATAACTGCCAAGCGGAAACTTGCGTATAACCATGCACACAGATTTCCCAAATACTCTCTCTCTGTCTATTGGAATGTCGATATTTAAACTTTTTCTCCCACTGGTAGAATTTGCATTTCTTATGCATGCTACCAAATTTAAATATTCTGGCACTGACAATTAGGGGAATGAAGGCTTATACGAAAGTTAAATTAACTTAAAATTAAATTTAACTGGTTATTTAAAATAAATATAAATCCCTACAAAGTATTTCGTTAATTTGATTGAAGCTCTTTCTCAATAGTACCATTTAAAAGAAATTTCGTTTCAGAAAACATAAAGTAGTCAGCAGGCGCCGAATCTGACGAGTAAGTAAAGAAATGAAAAAAATTGTATTTAATTTATTTTATTATTTTGTTACTAATTTAACACAAAATCGTTCAACAAAATTGCATTGCACAATGAAAAATATTGTAACTCCTTATTTAATACTTGAAGCTATGATAGCACAAAAAATTTATAATTAAACTTTCGCCCACAAACCTAGCAAACTGAAAAATGTCAGTTATTAATAGTAAGCGCCGCTTTGTAGGATCCCGGTTAATGTTATCATTCGGATATTGTTAACGAGTTGTCGAAGTTTGTATACATTCACGTGTTTGTATAGAAAAACATGGAAAATACATCGCTTATTGCAATTAATAAGTCGGTTAATGTTTTCAATACATTACATAATGAAGTCGTTAAACTGAAGTATAAAGTCGCCAAATAAAAGGAAAAATTGCATCGAAATAGTAGAGTATAGAAATTGTCACATGAATAAGACATCTAGTCAATAGGAGATTAAGCCACTAAAAAATCTTGATTTTGATTTAAGGTAACCACGTACAAAGGAACTCATTTCCACATTTTATGAAGATCGACTGGCCTAGCCTTCTTGAATAGCCAACAAGGCTAGAAGTGATAGTTTGATTCAGTGAAGTGATAGTTTGAAGTGATAGCTTGATTCAGTGAAAGTTTCCTAAAACTATCCTTTTTGATATACTGCATTTGTTGAATATGTCTTGTAATCGCATCTCAGAAAATATAACTGATTTAATCATTCCAATCTTTTAATAAATGATGATGGTTTGGTTAGTTGAATATGACAAAGCACACGAGGCCTATCTACCTAAGGAAACGTATTGCTTCGTGAAGGACTTTCTAATCAATAAATAATGGAATAGGGGAAAAAAGAACAATGTTTTCAAATAGCATGAATTGTGAGGATTGGGGATACAGCATTGTCCAAATAATTTCCAGAAACATTCTGAATATGAACATTTCATAAATGAACTTTAACGTTTGCAGACAATCAATTATTGATGAAATTTTTTAATTAAAATGCTACGAGAGTAAATATTTACATATTTCTAGAAAATTCATTGAACGAACGATATTTTGAAGGTATTTTTTCTATTTTTTAATGTTATTCTCTCTTTCTTCTTGCCATCGACAGAACAGGTGGTTTACTAGGTTATGCTATTGTTGTTGTTGTTATGACTTATTTCACTTGTCTACAGTAACATCAGAACAAACCCACGAAATTCATCATGGCAAGGAGTTCAAGATTTTGCCTGTCGTTGGCAAGAGCCTTGAGCATTATACCAGTGGCAGTACGGAATTGCATAACTTCCGTTCATAGAAATACGTATGATGAATGGCTGTATTGAAAATTTCCATATTTTATAGCCACGTTTATTATTGAATGTTCTTCATATGTAATTTCTTATTTTAAAATATGATTCATAACTTTCGAAAATTTCATAAAAAAGCAAGATGAATTATTTGCGTGATAACTCTTCACAGGTTAACTAAATAAAGAAAAGGGAAGAACTTCAAAGACGTAGTAATTATAAAAATATGTTATAGTTAAAAATGCAACCACCAGCGAGGGAAATAAATCTGACGAACGCAAAAGAAATTTTTTTTTTGGTATTTTTCACATCAAACATAAAAATTTCTTCAAAAGAGTTAAAACGAATTCGTAGTAAAAAACTTCGTCATTACTTGGAGCAGAAGAAATTCGGAAAGAACTAATACATACCAGAACTTTTATCAGTTCAGTCGAAATATCACAGACTGCTGCCGACTGTTATTAATTAGGAGTTCGCCCGAGAGACTTGAAAGAAATTGGGCATAATGACGAAACATCCAAAAGCATCATGTTTAATTTTCTTCCCAGTTGTTTTTTTTACGCCATTCGAAAAAGCTTTGGAGAATCATAACTCAAGTCTTCATTTTGTGCTAATTACTTTTTTCTTTGTTGCAATGGTAACGCGATGGTGTTTGTGAATATAAATAGCGTGTCTTTGAAAATTAGATGATGAAAGCAAGAAAATTCTGAAATAACAGTTGATATCAAGATTTCTTTTCGGGGACAGCAAAATGATGGTTGTGGCGATTTTTCTGGGAATTGAAAGAATAACGATAGTAAGCTAATTATGAAGACGAGCTGTTTTTATGAAGCATTTCCTCAGTCTCTGTTTTACGTTCATTTCATTTTTGCAACGAATCATTTTTCAAATAAAAGGATGCTGCCACCAAAAAATATTGCTATGTATAATTTTTAAAGAAATAATGCGGCAAATATAAATAACATAACGAATATAAGGCCAACTATATGGCAACATTTAACATTCTACCTAGAATTTTAAAGATATGTTCGTTTAAACATTTTATTATTGTTAGTCCAAAGGAGCAATTTGCCCAGAAGGACTGTAAATTTCGTTTTGGTATTTTGCGTTGGTTTCCTATAGTAGTATGAATCACTTTTCAAATTATTGCCATCAAATATTAGAGCCCTGCATTATATTTAACGAAATTAAATAATGAAGAATCTGCATGAATGTATGTATGCTTCTCTCATTGTGAAAAAAACAATCGTACCAGAGATAAGAAATTTTGAATAACGTAGTCCTCCACTCGAGTACAGGCATCTAGAAGCCCAAATTTGAGTTTTGGAATTGTTTCACTACCTATTTCATTTTGGTAGAACTTTTTTGTTAACAATTTTGAACGAATTTTTTTGTTAACAAACTCAACGATTTCAAATCGCGCAATGACAACAGTGTACGACAAAAAGCATTTTTATCTCCAGCGAGCGAGACTGTGTATCGGAAATTCTAAACATATGCCATTTTTAAATTATTTTGTGATATTATTTATTATTACTAGATTTATATATAGCATTGTTCTAACTATTTTGACACAAAAGTGGACTTTTTCTGAAATAACATACAATGTTTTTCCATATTTCTCTTCTACGACTCAAATTATGCGTAGATATTAAATTTTGTAATTTTTAGTGAGAAATTTATGGAGAAATGTAAAAATTTATCTTGGCAGATTTCTTTTTCAGTTTGAGCCAAGTATAATTCACTTGGCGAACTTCTTAATTTATAGCAACATATTTTTCTTTCCTTTTTTCCAGTGTCCACGAGCGGAAAAATGTCATCGTTCATACTTTCAAATAATTTTAACGCCATAATAAATACGCCAAATTTCAAAACGCGCCATAATGTAAATTCACGTATATCTTAGGAAATTTTGAATAAAAAACTGTAATTTTTTGCAGGTATACTTTGAAATGGATCTACTTTAAGTTTGATGGCAAAACGTTTATTGGTTATAATTCAAAATGTTTTTCGAAAAATTTATAAAAATTATTTAAAAATACAAGTTTGAAAAATAAATCATAAAAAATTGACAAATTTTATTTAGAATGAACCTGAATTTCGAAATATGAAAGGAAGAATCAAATAAATTTGATAAAAAAAAGAGGTATTAATAAATATATACCAAATTCAATTAACACTGAGGAACTAAAATTTTGAGAGCTAATGTTTTAAAAACTACTCTTGCGATTTTTACAAAATTTGGCCCTTGGATCAAATACCTATATTAGAACAAAGCTATGTTGTATAAATCTAATACATATCCTAAGTTGTGCTTTCGAGCCATAAACAACGTACGTTGAATTTTGTCAATCAGCTCGGTAGAACTGGAGATATAGAACTGTTCCAGTTTTTTTGCTCAATGTACATGAGCTGGGCCGTTGGTGGGCCCCCAATGTGAGAAACATACAGATATATATACAAACAATTTATTCATTAATTAATAGTAGTGAGTAAGTTTGACGAACATTTGATTTCCTTTCGCATAAACATCCTATTTGCATTCAAGTAATGCTGATTTAAGATGAAAATATCCTATTAATCTTTACTTTATTTTTAATAGCTAATTACAAAAATAATTAATTTACTTTACAGAGTATTTTTAACCTATTGGTGTCCGTGAAGCAGAAAATTATCCATTGAAATTTTTGCGGCGAAAGTTTAAAAAAAATTACTCTTTTAAATGGGCTCAAGAAAATAAACCCAAGTGATTCACATTAGAATATTTCAAACACCCACGTCAAGTAAGCGTCGGAGTTAAATGAATTAACACTAAATAATTACCAGTCTAATCAACTCCTATTTTAGCATTCTTTGTGGTCGGATCCAATTCTTTTCTGTAGGTGCAAAAAGGAAAGAAAAGAATAACAGCAGGGAAGAAAAAGCAAAAATAATGATACTTTCCTGTTAATTGTCCCACAAATGTAGCGGGAAAGAAGGGGGAAGAACCAATCCAACAAAAGGCCAATTGTTACGGTTAAACAATTGCAGTTTGCCTTTGTTATTTTTGCTTTTTGTCATCAGCCGACTTCCGTGGTAAATGCTGCTACGTGCAAAAGATAAACGGATTCAGACGAAACTAAGAATCGTCTTGCAGATGGTCTGTCTTGCAGAAAGGAGAACAATGCACATAATAGAATGAAATGCATATTCACCAGTTTCGCAAAAATTCGTAATAATGGTGAATATACGAAAGATTTTATTTTCATTTGTTAAGCTGCTCTAAGTTTTTAGTTTCTTCCACTTAGTTAAGGGATTCATGGGGCATTTTAAAAAACGCACTTTTTAACTGTTTTTGTGAAATTTCTTTCATATTTTGTAGTTTAATGGAAAGTACAGCGCCAAACAAGTTTACGGTATCACTAAATGCGAATCGTATTATAGCCTATACAATCAAATTTCGATTATCCAGCAATGGATTAATCGGGATCTGTATAAAAAATCTGATATGGACACCAAAGTTGGAAGGACATCAATTACTGAAAATTTCGAAATTAAACACCCGGTCAGTTTTTGTCGTACAGGAGTCTAATCTCCTGCATTATTATTATTTTTCATTATAAGTTATTTCTTCCGCCTTCTTAGCATGCCTTCGTGGTATTGTGATCAGCACACTCGGCGCGTATTCGAGAGGTCCGTGGTTCGAGTCCCGGCGAGGGCATTGCTCATTTTTCATCTTTTCTGCTTCTAAATAAACTATTGTTTCTACATCATAAAGAGTATCAAACTTTTCCAGATATAAGTATAGCAACCTGGAGACCGAATTTAAGCTCAGATTTCGTTATTTGCCACAATCAATTTTGTTTTACACCCGACATTGCCAAAACATGAATATTTTCGTCATTTAATATATTCCTGTATTTTTGCTGCAGTTCATTTAACAATGTTTCCTTGAATTATTCTAACTGGAACTGTATGACTACGACTAAAGACTACGAAAACAGAGGTCGGATAAGGATTTTTAAGCCGGATTAGCGGGTACAGGTTTGGTACTGCCGATTGCAATAAAAAAGCGATGTGCACATCTAGATGTTATAGTAGTCCAGTTTACGTAATTTCAATATTACACGACTAATAGTTTTTAATTTATGCGAGATACGTGTACAGACGTCAGGAAAAAAATCCCTTTATTCAGTCCTTTATTCATTTAAATAGTCCTTTATTCTGCCCGTACGTATAGACTCCACGCAAAATAAATCTACCGTATAGGTTCGGGAACCGTCAAAACGGACATTTCTGTTGAAATCTGATATCCGAAAGTTTTCGTGAAGTAAAAAGATAAATTTGTTTATTGTGGAATAATGGAAAAATTAATATTATAAACCGTCAGTACGAAACAAAATTATCTGTAGAAAATACATGAAGGGAAAGAAAATATGAGGCATAAAACTGCTTTTACCCATAGCAGTACGTAAAGCGGTGTTCCTAATCCGGAACATACATACATTTTCAACTTATCAGTTTAAAGTGAAATCCTTGATTTTGAAAATAAATAAGTAAATGAAATGTGCATCCGCTAATCTTCTGTTTCACTTTGATTGCTGTCTCAATCAAAAATAACTTTAAAAAACCGCATGTGCATAATGGAATGAGAAAAAAAAAACACGGACAAGCACAGGAAGAAACAGACAGTAAAAAAGCATTTGAGAGTGACACTGAACTTCAAATATTGATTTAATGTACAAAACCAAATTAATTAGTTATCAACAGTATTTTTCTCTTAATATGGGCTATTTTTCCCCTCCTTCTGTTTCTAGTAACTGCCGTCATATTAACCGTGATTATCAGTAAATCCTATAGGTGCTAACCCCGATATTACTCCTGTTAATCAATAGTTGCAGGCAGATACTTTTTACTTCCTTGTATTAAGTAAAGGAAGTATTTTAATCGCGAAAAATTTCGGGTGTCATATTGAACGAAATTGTCCATTTTAAGCGCTCTACAAGCCATTTGAACAATGTTAAATTTATTGCGTGATATTTGTACGTATGGACAGAATAAAGGACTTTTTCCCAAAACAGATCGTAAAGTGGATTTCAAATGGATTCAGAAGAGAATGTTTTCGTAACGTCTGTACGTATTTATGTATCTCGCATAACTCAAAAACGAGTAGCCTCAGAACGTTGAAATTTTATATATGGGACTATTATAACATGTAGTTGCGAACCTCCCGTTTGGTTGCAATCGGCCGCGCTAAACGTATATATATATATATACAAACACCCACTTTGTTACTTGGTTCGGTGAGTTCAGTATTTTTATTCCTATATGTTGCTTGCTTTAAAAGTGATCGAATTAGTCTGTTTTTATATTCTGGTTAATGTTTTTATGCCTTTAGTTAATGTACAGGCAGCACTTTAGAATTATCAACAATTTAAAAGTTTTTTAAGTAGTACTAAGCCTAACGAAGCCACCATTTATTTAAATTTAAATCTTAGCAGAATAGTGAATTAAGTCAGTTTGCGTGTCTTTTTGCCGAGTGAACCAAAAGTAAACTTTCAGTTTTGTTCATCGAAAAATCTGTTAACTGTATTCTATATTTTATGTTTTCCTGTATTTTGCAATTAGTTCTTGTTAGTTCTTATTTTTTACAGTCTAAGCCCAAGTGGTGGCTTTGTTGTATGCCCAAAGAAAGGGGCTGACTGTTAAATCTTATGTTGAGCGAATAAAGGGTAATTAACCTTCTTTGAGTTTGCCTTTTCTGTTCTTGGACTTAAGCGATTATTCGATTAGCAGGTCACTAGGATCCTCGACATTTTCTCTGACAGAATAAAAATGAGAAACCCTACAATGTCTAAGAAAAATTTGAAAAAAGAGTCAATTTACAAAAATTTAATAATCTCTGTAAAACTCAGAAACTCACACTATTACAAGAAAAATCAAAAGCTATTGTTTTTCATAAAAATAACAAAAAATAACGAAATTACCAAAATTTCATAACAAAATTAAAATTTTGAAATCCATCAAATATCTGGGAATTATTATTGATAATAAAGTATTTTAATCGCGAAAATTTCATGAAATATCTTCAAGAAATAAAAAAGAAAACTTTCAATCTTTCGAATAATCCAAAAAAAACTACAAGGGCTTGGAGGAAGCCCAAATCACCAAATGCTAAACTTAATCTACGGCGCAGCTATTCGGGCTCACTCAATGTTAATAAGAAAAAAAAACTCTAAAAAGATATTTCCTATTACATTATGCCGATCGATAACGTTTAACGGTGCCGTGTTCCAAATAAGAAATAGTAGTCTGTTATCCATAAAAGTAGATCAATAATCTAATAAATTTCAATCCTTCACCTAAGAATATTTGTAATTTCAGTAATGAAAATTAATTAATTACTATTCTTTCAAGCATATCCTTACTAAGACCTCTAGCCAATAAAAATGATATTACATTATACATAAAATACTATGATAAATTTCAAAACCTTTTTCCAAAAATATACACTGACGGATCTGGCATCATCAACTAAAAACGATGTGCAATTAAAATATGCAAGGTGTTTATAAAGTCCCGGACCCATTTTAATGTTTAATAACTCATAAAATAATAAAGATAAATTAAAATTAATAACATAAATGGTTAGATAAACTCAAAAAGTTTCATGACCCTTGTCAATGAACTTCCACGCGTGCCCCCTTCGTCGCGCGTAGAATATCAAGTCGATATTCAATTTCACGCCAGGTACCGGCAAGCATGTCGACATCCACAGAGGCTACTACGGTTGTAATTATGATATTTAGGTCACCCATGTTCAACACTCTCCTCCTGTAAACGTTGTCCTTTGCAAATCCCCAAAGGAAAAAGTCCAGCGGCGTTATATCAGGTGATATGGGTGGCCAAGGAATTGGACCTCCTTGCCCAATCCATCTTCCTGTAAAATGATCATACAAAGAACTACGAACGATGGTACCCCAATGAGGTGGTGCAGCATCTTGTTGCAAAAGAACATGCGGCTGAAGCTCTTCTAGTTGTAGAAATACGACGTTATCCAACATGTCTAAGTATACGAATGATGAGACTGTCTTTTCTGTAAAAGCGAAAGGCCCAATGATTCGGTCGTGCATTAATCCACACCACACATTAACCTTTGGGGAATCCCTTTGTGCCTCTCGGTATTCATGGGGGTTTTCAGATCCCCATATGCGAATGAGAGAGAAAGAGAGAAAAATGCAATTAATAAGCAGACGATATTTAGAAAAGTATAGATATTTAGACTGGAAAATGAAATTATGTGAAATTAACCACACGCGCAGACGATATTTACAAAAGTAAAGATATTCAAACTTGAAAAGGAACATATATAAGTTATTCCATCAGTAAATGCCATAAGTTTGTTTATATCTTCATTATTTTATGAGTTATTCAACATCAAAATGGGTCCGGGAACTATTAATAAACTCTTGGATCAAAGTGTGGCCGACTGAACTTACTGATCTACTAAATCATCTCAAAGCCAAGGCATTTGCTGTTTTTCCTTAAATGACTCCATATGACTTTTCGCCTCATCACTTTAAATTTGGAATTGCCTCCAGCCTAGGAGTGGAAAAGGCTAGCCAGTTGTCTGAAAACTACCCTTACAATTACTTATTTTGGCCCGTTATGAAATCTCGTGCAGCAACATTTTCCCCCTCTTTGTTACCATTTTCGTCTCTTTTTACGTCTTTGTATGCAAACTACTGAAATCGGCAGCACGAGTGCGCAGCTATTATTGCAGCGAGAATATGCATCCATCGAAGAATACAGTTCTATCATTTATAGAAACATCCTTTTAGAAATTACTTATGAATGACATATAAATATTGTTGAGAAAAAAGGAATGCTCAGAAAAGAGAGGATGAATTAAAAGGACGTTCTGTCCGCAGATTTCCTGAATTTGAAATAAAAAAAAATCTGCTAAATGATTTTGTTTTTTATTTGTTTTATTGGCGGGTTGCCTAATTACTACAAATCAAGATTATTCACCTAGATTCTCGATTTGCATTTCCACCTTATTTTTGAGTAATTTTATTCCATGAAGAAAAACGTATTACACCAGAGTTTTTCCAATGTTCATAGAGTGTTTCCCTAAAATTAAGATCAATCTAAGTTATGCTTATTTAAATGTGATGTTTTTAATAAAAGGGGCTATTAGCACTTAAAATACTTAAGACTTTCATAAGCAAGTGCTAATACTAACCAATAATACACACATTAAGTATTTCCATTTGGAATTAAATTTAAACTAAAGTTGGATTTTAAGAGTTAGCTAAGCTGAAATCTCACATATTCTCATCAGATGAACTCTTATTTATTTAACTTAATTTATTGGCTTTAAAAAGGAAGGTTTTTATTTCACTAATAGCATGGTGAGCATCAGTTTTTACATTATAATCAGTATATTTTGTTTCGCAATAAGCGATGAAAGCGATTTTGATATAACAAATGCTTTAAGCATTCATTCTTAATG
Source organism: Stegodyphus mimosarum (assembly GCA_000611955.2). NCBI lineage: Eukaryota > Metazoa > Arthropoda > Arachnida > Araneae > Eresidae > Stegodyphus > Stegodyphus mimosarum. The sequence goes on from KK120960.1 coordinate 17,373, forward strand.
GTTACTTCAGTTTTAAAATATTAAAACATGCTGATAGTTAATTAGATTAAACAGTGGTAATCTATCAATGGTTAATTAGACTTGGAAATTTGAATGTTTTTTTAAACTTAAAGATTTGAAGGGAAAATGAAGAATTAGCTTTGAAATTCGAAATAACAGTTAAGCTAGAAAATAATTTAAGATCACATTCATCATAAAAATGAAGCAACAACCTATGTTAGGCGTAGATTTTTAGCATAGAAACTCTATGGATTTTGAGGGCGAACAAAGTCCCTCTTCATCAGAACAGAGAAATCTGCAACGGATCATTCTTAATAGTTGCAAAGAAATCTGAAATAGTTGCAGATTTCTTTGCTTCTGATGAAGAGGGATTTTGTTCGCCCTCGAAATCTGTATAGTTTCTATGCTAAAAATCCACGCCTAACACAGGTTGTTGCTTCACTTTGTAAGGTTTATCCTAAGTTTTTAATAGTTTAGTTAAAGCCTCTTTCCTATCCTTTCTATTTTAAGCTTACGATATCCTGCCAGAATGTGTTTTCAGAATCGCGTTGAATGCAAATGAGTAAGAGTAGTATTTAAGTCGAAGTTTCACTGACTTCGTTAGAGAGCCAGAGTTTCTGACTATTGCGCGTTTGTCTTTCGGGTTACGTCTCTCTCTAAGCTATTATTACGCTCGGCCGTACTTCAGGCCCATAACTTCGCATACTTAATTGAGATTTAGGGGCCAATTACTTAGAATCTTGATATCTTCAGCTATATCGTTTTAGCTGAGCATTAATTTAGCTCTTATTATTTTGAGTTCATGCCCAAGTGGAGGCTTTACTGTACGCTCCGAGATAGGAGCCGACTGTGTTAAATCTTATTTTGAGAAATAAAGGGTTATTAATATTCCTTGAGTCTTACATCTCTGTTCGCACACTCAAACGATTATTCGCTTATCTGTGTAAGAGGTTCCCTGCATTTAACGGTTACATAAAAGAGAGGAACCCTTATATTTGGTGCTCGATACATTCCTAACAAACCGTGCCGGTACGCAAGGAAAATTTTCCGTTGACTCCTCCAACCATTCAGGTCCCTAAGCCTCCAGCAAACCAGATGCAGGGATTCGGATTTATCGTGGAAACGATGAGAGCTACCATGAAGCCAGCTGCAGTATTCGGCGGTAAAGGTTCCGTGATGACTTTCCTGGAGCAGCTGGACCTACATTTCACGTTATATCTAGTAAACCAGCTGCAGAAAATTACCATCGCTACAAGGAACCTAAAAGGCCACGCTCTCAGCTCTACAAAAATATTGACAAGAGTCTGGGGGATCCAGGTTCGGAAACTTACAATTGGGAAAATTTTAAAACATCGCTATTGAAAACATTCCCAGTTGTGAAAGACCATGCAAAGCTGAAGTTAGAATTATTTAGCAAGTATCAAACCAACGTCGACGAGTTAACGGACTTCATCTTAAGGAAGATCCAAGTTTTTAATTTACTATATGAAACAAGGCCAGACAAGGAAATCATGGGAGTCATATTGTCGCGTCTATTCCCGTCAATCTGGGACTTTCTTGAAGCCCCAAACCCGCAAACATTAGAAATGTTATTCGAATTAGCAGTAAAATTTCAGAACAGACGAACGGCGGAAAACGACGTGCAAACAACTTTCGCCAGTATTTAAGGTTTCCCTCTCCGAAGAAACCATGTCGGCAAGCGGGGAAAGTTGAAAAACCAGATAATAGGATGACTGGTCAATCCAACGCATTTGGAAGTAAAAAGCAGCAGAACCAGGGGCGGTAAAGAAGAGTTTAAATTGATTTCGGTGGCCGAGAAGAGGGCCCGGTCATCGTTTGGGAAGAAAAATCCCTCGGAAATTAAGCTGAATACGGCTTTGCCAAAGACCCAAATTTTACTGAACGACGTTCTACTACCGCTGTACTAGGTACTGGAGCATCGCTATAGATTGTTTGAAAAAAGGGACAAAGGGTAATTGCCGCCCAAGGCAAACAGTGTGTCTGCTGGGAAAAGTGGGGCTGCATGTTCAAATAAAGAACAAGATTCAAAAAGTTAATTTTTTGGTAGTAAAGAATTTATTAACTTCAGTTATATTGGGAGTTGATTTCTTATGCGCAGCTAACATAAAACTTAATTCCAAAGATTCTACCTTACAGCTGAAAATGGACACCGTTGAAAAGAAGAAAAAGGGGCAACGCCAGAGGTGGATCTCAATCATCTCAAAGAAGAAGAAGGAAAAAAGTGGAAAAATGGGTAAGAAAATTTAACAAATTATTCAATGACAAGCCAGGGTTTTTCCAAGTGGTTACACATAGTATTGACCCTGATATTGTCCCCCCAGTCCGATCTAAGCCTTAAAGGTACGACCGCGTGAAGGAAGACATTCACGAACAGCGTATTAAGAAAATGCTCGAGAACAAAATAATAACCCCAAGTCTAGTAGAGTATGAGCCATTGTGGGAGTCTAGTAGATTTGTGCGAGAAGAGAAAAGGTTTACCGTCTTCAGATCCGAACTCGTGGAGGTTTGCGGTTGATTACCCCAAGTTAAGTAGCATAACGAAACACCCCATATTTAACGGTTAAATAAAAGGGAGGAAACAAACAACTTTTATGACTTATTTGAGGCGTGTTTCTCTTCTGTCTTGATCATATTCATTTTTTTCTTTTTACCTATTTACCTATTCAGGCACAGGCAGGGTTATGAATAATTTTTCATTTTTAATAATTCATCACCTTTCACCTCTCATTCTTAATTATTCGGCACCTTTCACCTCTCATTAGCCATAGACTTTGAAAACCAACTGTGACTCTCTGACTTGTGTAACTTTATCCTAACCTTGATAAAGAATACTTCAAAGAGCTCAACTGCAATTCCCTTACCATTAAACACTCAAGACAACGTTTCTAATAATGGAATTTAGATATTCCTACAATATTACTACATTTCAGATATTAATGTTCTTATTCAGTATTTGAAGCAGCGATAGGGGCAACTGCCTTCAATAATACAGAATATGGAGCAAAACTTCTCTGTGAAAATTCTGAAAACGCGATTCCTTAAATTTTAAAATGGATTCGCTCACGTAGACTATCTTCGTCTTACTAACAAATATAAACCCTCGCAAAATATCTGAGAAGGTCACGCCGAACCTTTCTCTTCTAGCAGTCCACACCTCCGACCCGACCACATAGAAGAAAATACGAACTGACATTCAGTCTAACATTTCTCTGAGTCAGCTGCTCATTTATCTTCTCTAATTGTGTTTAAAAATGATTTGGGGCTTAAGGAGGAGAAAATACAACACAGGGTGAGATTCAAGTTATAGGAAAATTAGAAATGAGGATATCTTATTAGATATTATAATCTTAATATTACTATGTATGTTTGTTTGCAGGTTTCTTTTAAAGAAATAATATTGCATCAGTTACCTGCAGTTCATCCATGACTGCTTTTCATTTGTTACATTCTAACTGTAATTGTCTCCTTTGCAAATTAAATTGTTCGCTTAATTTCCCCCCTCAATATTAGAACAGCGAATTAAGTAGAAAACGGGAAATACGCAAGGAAATGCGGTATAATCGCATGCTACAGTACTCTGTTTAAACGAATAATTACTAATAACTTACTCCCAGATTTGTTAAGCCCCAATGGGAATTGCTAGCAGAAATACGACTCTGAAACTTTGGCATACTAATCTTGGTACATCGCATTTGCTACAGTAGGCTGTTTGAGTGAATAATTGCTATTAACCTCAAATTTCAAAGAGCTCCCAGATTTGTTAAGCACCAGTGAGAATTGTTAGTACCAACACGACTTTGTGAAACTGTGACATACTAATCTTAACGTACATCTTTCCAAATACATGAAATAAATTTTTCACCACAAATAAATTCTGGATACGTAGCATTTTGCTACTCCCATTCCGTTCAACAAGACCTGAGTAATGCTTCCGACAAACGAATGAAAAAAAGTAATAAGAGAAAAAGCGCTTTTCCCTTTGCAATCCCCCTCCTCCGCGTCAAACTGCATTAGGAAAATGGATGGTTCTGCAAGTCTTTTGTTTTAGTGTTTTTGAAACATTTCCAGAAATGAGAAAAACACTCCCCTAACACACAAGGAATATATTGTCCCAGAAACTTTTTTTACTTATTTCCTTATTTTTCATCTTCATCTGAAGTTGGACAGGCCAGCCATACTGAAGTGCAAATTCTTAATAGCAGAGAAAGGTACCCCCCATGGGCTAAAATCCTAAAATCAGTTGTATTTGGAGGCTCAATGCACACAAATGTAAAAGCAAAATAAAAGAATTTCTTTCGTGCTTGGGTTGAAAAAAATGAATCATTTCTTTGAAGGGGGAATAATGGAACTTTCTTCCCAGATTCGTCCTCAACATCCGAAACATTTCTCGAGAGCATGAATTTTGATTCCAGCAGTCTCAGCTGTGACTGGAATATGGAATGACTTCCATCGTATCTAGCGGCAGTGCGAGAGAAGGAGAAAAAGAAGGAGGGAGGGTTAACATCTTATATCCCCCTTCAAAAGTACATCGGAAAAAGGCATCCAACTGATTGCTTGGAAAATAAAAGATGCACCATTTTAAACTAGTAGTTATTTGTAGGGAGGAAGAAGGAAACCAGGTGCTATTTATTCTAACATTACAGATCATTTTTCTTGTCCAAAAAGACCATTGTTTTACGTTTCTTGCCTTGAAACACTTGAAATAATTTACAAAACCATTCACTCCTCAAAGTTGCTGCTCTTACCTCTGGAAGTTCTAGATAAATATAATGCTAAATGTTAATAGAACAACACCAGAAAATTCATGATGAAAACGTGACTTATGCTACGCAAGGATTAACTGCAAATACAGTTCTGTTAGACAATTATAGGATTATTAGAAACATTGCAGACAAAATAGACTTACACACATGCTATACGTTTTACGCGAGCGATCTATGATATTGCCCTTATACAGGATTAAGCTTCATATTTAGGCAGCATGATTACTACTTTGTATAAGCGACAATAGTTAGCCAACAAGGAGAACCAAGTCCTTTCATGGGAATTTGAGTGCGTCATTCAATTCCTGTTGGATACTATTTCGCAGTTCATTTGTAACAGAAGCTGATGCTGTTTATCATGTTACTCATCATACGATCATGGACCAGACACGTGCGCTTCGCGAAAAATGTAGAAGAAATATGTAGAACCAACAGGGAAGCTGTATAGCCACATTTTAAGTAAGTCGGATAATAAGTACAGCCGCATTTTAAGTACAGTCGGATTGCTCAATAAATGTTTGTGGATTGTTGTTTGGAAACGTTATATGGAGACCTTTTATTATTTGATGGTGCGTTATACTGCAGGACAGATCTCTGCGTGTGTGGAAACAGTACTTCAGTGTACAAATAAGTTATTTTTAAAAACATTAGAAAAGTAGTTTTAAGTTGGCGTTGATTGAAACTAAATTTCGTAGTAAGAACAATTTAGGATGTTTAACTGATTAAGGAAACCAATTGAAATTGCTAGTAGCTACTGACCAGCTTCTATAACTGTATGCAAGCTAAAAGCTTTTGGGTTTGTTTTCATTGTTTTTAGATTCATTGTATTTTATTTGTCTTTAGTTGTATATCATAAGCTTGAAATTTTCCGGTTCCGATCTAAACCTACAAGCTGCAGATAAACGTCTCCGCTCTATTAACGAATCCAAAATTTGTTTTTGAGAATGAAAGTTGTATGAAAATTCAACAGGAAATTTTCTGATCAAATAGAAACTAGGATATCTTCTCTCCAGAAAGTATCCTCTGTAAACCCTTTTTGATAACGTTTTAAAACATCTGTTGATGCTATCTCAAAATTGTTAAGGTAAGGAAATTTTTCATTCAAATTCTTAGCTTCTAGTTGTTCATTATAGTTACTGTAAACATGAAGTATGTTATCTGTGACTGCTGAATCACCGAAATCTTTAATAGAAATATTCAAGATATTACCACTTGAACATTCAGAATTATCATATATAGTTTGATGATCACAAATACTATATTCAAACTCAGCTGACTGTTCGAGCATTATCGGATTACATGATATAATATTTCGCGTACTAATGTTTGTACTGTTATTTCGTTACATTACTGTAGATTTTGAAATGCTGTCTCTGAAGAATGAAGTTAGGTTTTCTAAGTCTGATAGTCTCTCTAATTTTATTGTTCGTCAAATTAGCACTTTTAATAGAATAAAAGCTTCTTTTGGCAAAGTTAATATCAAACGTAAACTCTGTAAGCACCATTAAAATTCCAGTTGGCTTTCCGACAGAATATTCCGATATATGACAAAACTCATTTCATGCTTGTAGATATTCAACTGTTCAGTTCTGTCAAGGCACGAGTTCTTTCAGAATATGGGTATAAATAACGATTGTATTCCTAACAATATGAAATATACGTAGCATTACCTGTTTCAGAAGTATAAGATGATGAAGAGTTTCCATTGGACATAGTTTAGTTTCTTTGATTTATCACAGAATCAGAAGATTTATTGTTATAAACGATAGTACCCAAATACATCTATACGCTTCTTGAAGTAGCGGAATATTTTCATTTTTTCAAGACACAAAATACTGTTACTAATTTTCTTAAAATCTTTTGACGTAGCACTCAGGCAATTTGGATATATAGATACAATATTGCTGAAGACGAAATAGGTAATGGTATTATAAGGCCAATCAATATTATGATGTGACTGAGACATTATCATGAAAGATAACGATAGACGGAACATAACATAACGGTGGAAATATCTTTCGTTTAGAAGTCTAAGAATTCCGATACTTATGATTGTTCGTAAAATATCAACAATCGTTATCCAACGCTTTATGTTGCCACAGAAATTATTAGATTCCGGCTGTCATGAGAAGAAAATAAAAAAAAATAATAAAAATCTAATAATTCCTTTTCCACTTTGACGCAGATTTCATTGCTTTCAACGAAAAAGCATCGTGTGACATCTAAGTTTAAGAGCAAAACCAAAACTGTATAATAAATAAATAAAATAATAACTTAATAAATCTTAACACTTAAAAAGTAATCAAATTAATAAACTTTGAATAAATCTTAACACTTAAAAATTAAATGAAAGATATTTACATATATTTTCAGCGCAGTAACGGTAATCGAAGTCATTACAGTAGAACTTATCCAAGTTAAATAAATGGGACTAAAAACCTTCCGGGTTCAGGAATAATTCAGATTTTTTTCTTCTTCAGGATAAACGCAGATTAATTGAAATGGAAACAAAGAAATTTATTTTTTGGTTTATCGAATTTTATTCATCAAAATTATTAAGTTAAAAATTAGTATTATTATTAGCATTATTTGTGAAGCGTAGGTTTAAAGACACGTTTTGTCAAAATTACTGAACAATATTATTCTTATTACGTATGTAAAGACATAAGCTTATATTCATCAGAACTCCATATCTTCTGCAACGTAATATAAATATTTTGCTGAACTAAAATTTAATTTAATAGCCTGTAAAAATTAAAAGAAATAAAATAAATTAACCATAAAAATAATTTTAATTTAGCCTACAAGGAATAGGTGCAGGTAAAAGTAAAGGAGGACGCCAGCGATATACCATGGGTCAGCTGCTAATGCCTTTCCATACTAACTAATCCTTAAAAAATTCAAGCTTTATTAAAATTTTACAAAGAAATGGGCAACTGAAGAGTTTTGGATATGATGTCTAAACTTCACAATATGTTATTTACTTTTTTTAAGTAAGTCGTGCCTTAACGCATGACTTACTCCTACAATAATCCTACCACGTCTTTGTCCACCAGCGGCCGAGCGGTAAAGACGCTGAACACTGGTAGTTCGGTCCGAGGTTCGAGCCCCGTGAACGGGCTGGTTGCATGGGCGTTTTCGTGGTTTTCCCCATGTGTAACGTGTATACGAGCCAGTTCCCTTAGGGCCCACCAGCGGCCGAGCGGTAAAGCGCTGAACACTGGTAGTTCGGTCCGAGGTTCGAATCCCGCGAACGGGCTGGTTGCATGGGCATTTTTGTGGTTTTCCCCATGTGTATACGAGCCAGTTTCCCTTAGAAAGTCCTCCACGAAGGCATTCCTCCCCTTAGGCAGATAGCCCTCGGGAGCTTTGCCATAATTGAATAACCTAACCTAACCTAACCAGTTCCCCTTAGAACCCTTTTGCCCCTTTTTAGGCAAATAGCCCTCGTGTACTTTTCCATAATTAAATAACCTAATCTATAACCTACCACATTCTTTTTTCATTGTAATGATATTTCTGTAAGTCTTTCTTGCTTTACTAATAAAGAAAACAGGATTAGTTCAGACATACTAGCATAACTAACATTTTGAGAAATCCTATTCTGTATATGTTTTCACTGTTTTCTTTTTATTTCAAAAATGATATTTGAGTTATTGCTTTGTGTTTTAAAAATAAAGGTAAATAATATTAATTTAGATATAGAATAAGGATTTGATTAAAAGAAATTGTAGGTCGGATTTAAAAGGTCTTCGAATTTCTTTTATTACTTCCTTGTACGAAGTAAAAAGGAAGTATTGTAATCGCGAAAATTTTGGGTATCATATTTCAACGAAAATATCCATTTTGACAGCTATCGAATGCAATTTAACGATGATTTTGCGTAATATCCGTACATAAGTACAGAATAAAGGACTCTTTTTGCCCCCTAAAAATTATAAAACTGATTTAAAATCAATTCTGAAGAGATTGTTTAGTGGCGTTTGTACGTGCGTACGTACGTATGTATCTCGTATAACTCAAAAACGAGTCGCCTCGGAAAGTTGAAATTTTGTATGTAAGACTGATGTAACATGTAGCTGAGCACTTCCTATTTTGCTTTCAATCGGCGGCACCAAAAGTACATAAATATATGCATATATATATTCCCTCTGTTACTCGGCTCAGTGGGCTTACTTTTTATATTCTTATATGCTAGTAAATTGTGCATTTTTTGCTTTAAAAATGATTGGATTATGTTGTTCTTAACTTCTGGTTAAGGTTTTTATGCCTTTAGTAAATCTGCATGCAATATTTGTAGAATTTAAACAATTTAAAAGTTGTTTAAGTGTGGCTAAGCTTAATTATTATGACTATAGAAAACATTAAGATAGAATAACACGCCGAACAAATAGTAGTCTAGAATAGTCAAACAACAAAACCTAGCGTTATATTTGCAAATTTTTACAGTGTTTTCGTTCTGTAAAAATTTGCAAATATAACGCTGATTTTTGTTCTTTGACTATTCTAGATTAATATAGCAGAAATATTTGTTTACATTTGAAACTTAGCAGAATAGTGGATTTGTTGACAATTTATAGAAACTAAGCTTCCCAACAGCAAAGATAAAGCCTTCTTTTATTATTGCCAAATTAAATCATGCTTAATCCATTTTAGAATTTATTCGTGGAAATAAATGTTTAAGATTTAGTTCGTAATTTCTAATATAGATATTTTGAGTTTTTATGTATTTTTTGCCTTGTCGCGAACTGAGAACTGAATTAATTGAATGGGAAATACTGAATCGTCTGTGAAAAACTCTTTCTTTTTGTTTGTTTGTTTAATTTCTTTTACACATCGTTTTAGATTTATTATAGTATTTGAAGAGAACATGTGGCAACGGTTAGGTAGCTCTACAGATGATATACATAATTTTTCTGCATTCTGAGTTATAAAATGAATGAGGTGTAAAGCGCTTAAGTGAAGCTAACGCCAGAGTGTCGCTATGGTAAGGAAACATAGTGAATTTTAAAAAGTACATTTATTCTACTGCAGTTTATGCGCTATCGATGAAGTAGGTTTAATTCAATCTAATAACTTGTGAGGTTTCACTTATTTAATTCCAATGTTCAGTCTCAGAACCCCACAAACAATAACAAGCGAATAATCGCTCAAGTGTGTGAATAAACACGTAAGACTTAAGAAGGGTGAACTACCTTTTATTTCTCAGAATATTTACAATCAGTTCTTAACTTGGAATTTACACAAAGCCTCCACTTGGGCTTGAACTTAAATAATTATGAAATTAAACTAAACTAAGCTTAACTAAAGCTATCTGAAAGATATAGCCGAAGCTATCAGAATTCTAAGTAGTTGGCCCCTAAATACTAATTAAATCGGCGAAGCCAAGCAAGGGCCTAAAGTAAAGCCGAGCGTAGTAGCTAAGAGAGAATGTAGCCAAATGGCAAACGCGCGCTAGTCAGGAAAATTAGACTCTCTCTCTCGAGGTCGGCGAAACATCGACTTAAATAGTACTCTTACTCATTTGCATTCACTGCGTTTCTGAAATTACCTTCTGGTAGGAAATTGTAAGCTGAAATTAGAATAAATTGGAAAGAGGCATAACTTAAAATAAGTGTTAATAAACTTAGGATAAGCCTTAGAAAGTTTAAATGAAATTCAAAGTGCGCATAATTTAATATTCCTTAGAAGGAAGTCATGAAGTCATCAGATTTTTTATAAAGCAGGGCAAAATTTGTAAAGGTAAGTATTTTTGCTTTACTATGAATAATTTGTTCACATACGAGAAATAATTCGTCCTAAATACGAAAAGTAAAGGTGAAAATGGAGAAACAAATGATTACAGGTGAAAATATCGCAGCAAAAACATCGCGGAGAAAAAAATGCAAGGGCAAAACTTCACTTCGTGTAATAACGAAAAAAAAATGTAAAACATTTCATGTCTAAAATATCGTGGTAGAAAATAATCCGGGGCAAGAGTTCGCAGTTTTAAAACATCGTCCTACAAAATATTACGGTTAAAAGTAAAGCATCTGCAAATCTTACTAATAACATCGCAGAGATACGTTTTATGAGTGAACAATTTTCAGTGAATTTTCGTATAGTGATGTGTGAGCAGAAGTCATATTTTTGTATATTTGGTATTTTTGTATAATGACGACCCTTACCTTATGATTCTCCGTGATGATATTTTTGCCACGATATTTTAGGCGGGCACCAAGTCAATTAGATTTAATCTTTAGTTAATAAATATTATAAGTAATTCGATTTAAAATGTATAACTTTAAATGCATAAGCTGTGTTTAATATAATGAAAATATTAGGATAATTTAAAATATACAATCCCGTATAGCGGAAATGGTAACTACTCTGACTGTCGTAAAGGGCTTGAGTTTGAATCTCTGGGAAGGCATGGTTGTTTGTATAGTGCCTGTGCGGCATGAGGCCACTCAAAATATACGGCAATCCGAAAGTCCTCTCGAGAGGTTAGCAATAGAGGAAGAAGTATTGGAGACCCTCAGATCCTTTCCCCTTGGGGCCTCCTTGAAAACTTGGGGCAGAATTGAGCAAAGTCCCATTGTCACCTGTATGGTGCCCGGAACTCTTGCCAACGAAGGGCGCAATCTCACCTTCCTGCCACGATGAGTTCTTTGGGCTTTTCCTGATGTCAGACAAGCGAGATTATTGACAACAACTATGGAATACAAAATTACGCCTAATTTAATTACTGTACCTACATAATCAGTTGTGTCAAATAAGCGAAATAAATTTTCAGTGAATATTACATTAAAAGAATTATGTTTTTTCTAAAATAAAATTGTAAGGCTAATTAAAATACATCTCGTAAGTACATCTCGTATTAAGTAAAATATATTAAAGTACACCTTTAACTTCAAATTAATTAAAAAAATATCTCTTCATGCTGAGCTCTCCATTATAATGAAACCTTTGCTCTTTTAATGTCAAGAAAGGTGATTTAAAAGATATCTTACAAACCATGAATTATCAATATCTTTAGTTACAGCTCTTTTATTCTATCGGTGTAGAACTTATGTGGTTTATCGTCGAAAAACTTGGTCAAGCGATTTTCAGCGGCGCTTCGGTCGGCCAATTTTTTACCATCAAGAGACTTTTGCAAAGACCGAAACAAATAGTAGTCAGACGGTGCAAGGTCCGAGCTATGCGGTGGATGCATCAAAGCATCCCAACCAAGTTCTGTCAATTTGTTCCGAGTCACCAAAGATGTATGTGGCCGCGCATTGTCATCATGGAACACAACTCCCTTTCTGTTGGCAACTTCTGGTCGCTCTTTCTGGATTGCTTCGTTCAAATGGCCGAGTTGCTCACCGTATAAGGTCGAATTGATGGTTTCGCCAGGTTGCAGCAGCTGATAATGATCAATTCCTCATGTGGAACCCAAACACCGAGCTTCTTTTTGTAGCCTGCTCTTTTCAAATGATTCCAAATTGTCATTGGTTGATGTTTTAGTGCCTCCGGTATTTCCTGACAGCTTGAGTGCCGGACTTGCTCCATCAGTTGCGAAATTTCTTCGATGTTTTCAGCGACTGGCCGACTAGAGCGAGGTGCATCTTCGACATCGAAATTTTCGGAACGCAATCAAGCAACACAACTCTCTTTCTGTTGGCCAATTCTAGCCGCTCTTTCTGGATTGCTTTGTTTAAATGGTCGAGTTGTGCAATCCAGGCTTTGAAGGTAATCTAGACTTCGTTTGTGGAGGATCACTAGCTTTTGCCATGATCGCTTGCGTTTGATATACTCGCATTTACCCATTTTTTATCGCTTGTAATGATTGCTTCAAAAATGGCTCGATTTCGTTGCGTTTCAGCAGCATTTCACTGATGGTAATTCGATCAATCAAATTTCTTTGCCTTAATTCATGTGGCACTCAAACATTGAGCTTCTTTTTGTAGCCTGCTCGTTTCAAATGATTCCAGTTGTCATGTGGTTGATATTTAGTGCCTCCGCTATTTCTTGACAGTTTGGGTACCTGTCTTAGTCCGCCAGCTGTAAACTTTCTTCGACGTTTTCACTGACTGGCCAACAAGAGCGAGGTGCATATTTGACATTGAAATTTCCGGAACAGAATTGAGCAAACAACTACTGGGTCTTTCGTTCACTCACAACATTGTCAACATACACTTCACAAAATTTTTGTCATGGTTTTGCAGTGTTTTCCAGCCTTTTTTATAGTAAAAAGGCGTCACATAGCATATTTCGTCAGATATTCCACTCGTTTTTAAATTAATATAACTTTTTACAGGAGCAGCGAATTAGAAAATTATCTTCACAAACAATGGAAGCTGAATGTTACCTTTTAAGCCCATGTTTGTTGGAGACAATCGGGTGAGTGTTGCCGGATATTTAGGCATCAGCATGATTTAGTGGCGAAAAACCGCGGAGACTTTTTATATACCCCAATATTTAGTAGCAGCTTTGAATTTGATTCTCCTATTTGATTTATTGTAAGCTTTTTCTATTTTTGGTTTTGCTTTCTTTTCCTTGATAAAACCTTCCTCATTCTGATGAAGAAAACGAGGAGTCCTTCTAATGTACTTAATATTTATTCTCAGAATTCTACTGTTTTTAATGACCTAGTTATCTATAAGTAATGATAGACAGCTTTCTCTCATTTTTTTCATAAAGCTTTTAAAACTTGTTTTCTACCATAAAATACAACTTTTTAACACTAAAAACAAACACAATGATTCTGTTTTCATATCATTTTTCCTTCTGTAGTAGTTATAAATGTTTAAATGATTCAAAGGTTCTTACGAAATTACTTAATTTTAATATTCCTCTTTAGCGTTTAAGGGCTCTACACCAAATGTAATTTTTAGCTTCGCTGTTGAACGATCAGCTTCACGACAATTATTTAGTCATTCTCACATATAATGAGAAACAAGAGATAAATTAGATTTACGTAATAGAAGCTAATTCTACCTTAAGAAATCCTCGACGAAAGCATACTTTTAAAGCAGATAATTCTTGGGCTGTTTTGATAAAAATGAATTAATTCAACTGAATGTTATTATAATTCTGTCAGCTTTCTTGTGCGAATATTAAAAACAATTCTTTCTCATTCACTGAATTAAGGCTTCCACATAACAAATTCTAGTAATTTATGAATTCAGCCCAAAATGTCCCGATTCAAAAATGTTATATAAGTTCATATAATAAATTTATTACTCCAGTAGAACAGAACCCTTATACAAGTAGACAGGAAGAGAAATATGCTCAAACGTATCTGCTGCTGAAGGCAGGAGCCAGCTTTTTATATCTCTCGAAATGCATTGAAGTTTTTCATTTGTTGTCAGTCTCCTGTACACTTTACATTTTCAACTGAATTACATAGGTAAATCACAGTATGTACATTTATTTCGTTGCAAATTTTGCTGTTATGGGATAAAATGAAATTATATGCAACGAAAGTTGGGAGATGGCTGCTTTTATCTCTTGAAATGCTTTGAGCCTTTGTATTCGTTGTTACTATCAAACAAAAAAAGAACTTTATCACATATGCATACTGAATCTGGAGCGCTATGTGCACACCTGTTTCATTCTGTATGTTACATTAGTAACGATAACTTATGTTTTTAATAAAGATAAATATGTAGTTACGTTTTTAAAATATCGTTTACTTATTTGGAAATTGTTTACTTATCATCACGCCGGACATTATCTGTTGCAGCTTTTCATAGTAAGAGAGCGTTGTTGCTCCGAAAGAAAATATTCTAGTTTGACCGCCACATCCGCGACCATAAGTGCAAACACGCATTCGCCATTCGAACCGAATTATTCTCAAAATATGTTGGAAGGATGTGGACTTTCTTGTCCTAGAGCATAAAAATTTTCTCTTTCCGGAGAAGAAAGTACACTTTCAACTCGCAGCAAGTAATAACACCCCTTTCAGACGACTCTATATGTTTTAGCACAATGCCAGGCAAGGTTGAGTTTGAGACGGTAGAACAATATCTGTTTTATATTATGTAACTGTTAGCAGTACATGGCATATGTAACCATGTGAGAACGCCGTTTTTGCCGAACAATTAGGTGATCACTAACTTGCAAATGTACACAACAACAACTTTTCTGAGCATGCACTTTTGCTTTCATGTACACTGCGGGAAAAAAAATGGGATAGTTCTATATATTTTGTTCTACTGGGCCGACTGATGAAATTCCACTTGCGTTTTTCATGTCTCTAAAGTGCGACTTAGGATATGTATTAGATTTATATATAGCATTGTTCTAAAATAGGTATTTTGACACAAAATCTGATGAAATGGCATGCCACCTTTTTTTCATATTTCGATTCTAAGACTCAAATTATGCCAAACTGCAAAATGTTTTTAAAAATCGCACGAGTAGTTTTTAAAAATTAGCTCTCAAAATTTTAGCTCCTCAGTGTTAATTAATTTGATATTTATTTATTAATATCTCTACACACTATCTTTACACACATCATCTTTTACATCTCTTTTACATCTTTATCTTGGAGTGTTTTGAGATTTGGCATATTCGTTACAAGCGATAATAACGTCAAATGTTGTTTACGCACTTTGATAAGATTATTTGAAAGTAGGAGCGATGTGAACTTTTTTCCGAAAAAAAAGAGATATTAATAAATATATATCAAATTCAATTAACATTGAGGAGCTAAAAGTTTGAGAGCTAATTTTTTAAAAGCTACTAGTGCGATTTTTACAAAACTTGACAGTTTGGCATAAGTTGAGTCGTAGAATCGAAATATGGAAAAACATTGGCATGCCATTTCAGAAAAAGGTCGATTTTGTGTCAAAATATCTGCATTAAAACAATAGTGTATATAAATCTAATATATGTCCTAAGTCGCGCTTTCGAGACATGAGAAACTCAATTTGAATTTCTTCAATCGGCCCAGCAGAACGGGAGATATAGAACTTGTAAGGTTCTATTGTCTATCTGTTGTGTAGAATCCGGAGAAATAGTGATTGCACCGAAGAAGGGTTAAAACGTCCCTTTATTAAACTTTTTAAATTATTTAGAATGCGTCAACTTGACGCTAACATACTACGCCTCTGCTTGGGCGGTAACTGAAACAGTAGAATCAAACTCAAAATTGGAGATATTCAGAAGTAGTAGAATGAACTACAGGGCTCATACAATCCTGTAGCCTACAGCGCGTATATGAGTCTAGTGGCAACAAGATAATAGCTATTAAGCCACGTCTAACCAGCAATAACTGCTAAGCGGAAGCTTGCGTATAAGCACGCATGAGATTTCCCAGACTCTATCTAACTTTGCCTACTAGTACGTCGATATTTAAATTTTTTCTCCCACTGGTAGAATTTGCATTCCTTACGCGCCTACCAAGTTTAAATATTCTGGCATTGACACTTAAGGGAATGAAGGCTTATAGGAAAGTAACTTAAAATTAAATTTAACTGGTTACTTAAAATAAATATAAATCCCTACAAACTGTCCATTTTTCTCCACAGTGTACATTACTATATTCTTATAATTTAAGCTGAAGTGCTTATATGTACACATTTACCATTTGTCTCTAATACAGCAGAGTGCTAGGACATGTCTGGAATCACTAATAGTACAGCCTAGCTGCCCTATACACTTTTCGCTTGCACTATCATTATGCCTGCTATATTTCTGTGTAGTAAATAAGACTATACATGTATCGTTAATGGCAAAATCCTGATATCCTGTTCACTACTGTTGTTTCACTGCTCTAACTTTACCAGTAGTAACAACAAAAGCCAGTAAGTAAATAGACAAATTTATACTCTCTCCAACGCTCGTGTTGAATAACGTCATATGACTCACAGAAGTGAGAGAAACGAAGACACACTTACATTCAGTTCCCCAAGGGAGTAGTTCGTTTAGAGCAGACATGAGTCAGTGATGTCATACTCTGAAAGATTTTCGGCCAGGAAGAGCAAACCTTGTAGTGCAGCAAACTTAGTAACAACCATCAGGAATAATGCCTTTTCGCCTTCAGGGATTAATCTCACATTATATATCCTTAATACCAAAGGCTTTCAGTAATTCCGAATTGCGTAAGAGATCTGCGGTTCCCGTCCGAAAATTTGTTGCATTCTGGCCTTTTTTAGGCTCTTTATGCTTGATAACAACTATAAAACTCACTCAGTATTTTATCTTCAATTTAACATCCTTTTAAAGTAATTGATGGACAGCTTTTAAATGCATCAGCCTAATATCAACAATCTTTAAACTTCTTTTATCATCATTCTAACATCTAACATTATCATTTAACGTATTATGTAATGGCGTCTGTTCGAAGACTTTAATAGTGTTGTAGCAATATCTCACAGCTTTATCTTACTTTAACCCTTTCCATTAGTTTTCAGCCGTTAAAACAACCGAAGGAAGATTTCGAGCTGAAGGCGGGAAACGAATTGCGCTGAATCTACGGCTGCAGTTAAAATAGACCCATTCTCGTGATTGGCTGAACTTAAAAATTAAGTCACGCGAAATGGCGATCAGAGGCGGGTTTCGAAACACTGCCTGTTTATTCATCTCGAACAAGATTCCATTAAATAACGAAGCTTCACTTCCACGGTTCGCTATTAAATTTTAAAATCATCGTTTATGTAATGGGTTTGAGGAGTAATTACCTCAGCTTATTTTGATTTAGGTGGCAACGCTCTTGGCAGAGAGAATTGATAGAATTTTTAAAATTCTTTCACGAGCGAGCGCACCACAGGTGTACGGTTGCGGTCTGTAAAGGTAATGAAATTCGAGGCGAATTTTTGGGAATGTGTTTCGACTTCTCTTTGTCGTATTCCTCGAGAGGGAAGTTAAAAAATCGATTTCTCGTTTGAGAGAGACAGTATCGGAAATTATTCTATTTCGAAAGCTGCAGCGTTCCGTTCTTTAAAAATGGAGATAATCCATTTAGTCTTTTAGATAAAAATGAGCACAGGCTAAAATAAAACAAATGAGAAGGTAGAATTGTAAAGCAGAGGGAAACCTGTGAAGCAAATATGTAGACAATTTACATAAATACATTGTAAAATAATATACTTACTTGAAATATGCGGTCACGTTTTTGCTATTGTTGCATCGATGCACAAATAAGGAATTTACGACATGCATTTAGTGCACGGGACTGCAGAGATAAACGCAGAAAGTGGGTACAGATGACGATTCCTGAGTACCTAAATACCAGTTTTAGCAGTAGTAAAATGCATATTAGCGACTCCGCGCTCGTGTAGCGATGCAGAACATTTCAAATTCGCACGAGGAAGGACGATTTACGTCGGCAGACGCTTTTATCTTCCGTTCAACACTGTATGAAACAAATCTGCTTATTTCAGTTCCCTGTACATTTTTGCATGCTATATTTAAATCACCCTATATACGATAACCGCATCTTAATGTGATTACGATACATGTCATCATTCGGATATTATACATAGGCCTTTACAATGGCTAACTTCATCAAATTGCAGAGGGACGATGTGATGCTGTAATGATTTAGTATTATTGTGTGGTACCGGGGGGAGAGGATATTCTGTCTCCTTTCTTTTTAAACTATGTTGATGCTCAAATAAACAAACAACCATTCCTGGTGACTCATCTTCTCATCTCTGCCACAAATATCAATTTACTCCAAGTCGTTTTATGCTACAGGATGTACTTTTAATCCGAACATCATGATAATATAGTCGGCGAGGAAATGTTTTAGGCAATGGGGTAGGAAGATATTGCCCGTTGGCTCATTAAACCGACCATTAAATAAACAAGTATGTCTATATCAATCTAGCACCTTACTTGTGTCTACATAAGACGATGCAGATATAGTTGTTTTCGTTTACTTTGGGATCGTTCTACGAGCGAAAAGACTGTATCTCTCCATCCCACTGCCCAAAATGATTCCGCGTCGACTGCAACTCATAATGAGCAAGATTTTGTCGTGCTCTAATTCCTTATTTAAAAATTAATCAGATTTACACTACGAAGAATATCCATCTGTGAGACGGTGAAGACGTTTTTGTGTTATTATGCAGTACTTCGCTTTGTTCATCGAATCATTTCTCTTTTTCTTCTATGATATTGATTTTTGATTACGTAGAATAAAATAGATCCATTATTATGTTACTTTCTCACTACATTCTACAGCATAGAGAAAGTACCCTATATCTATATATATAAAGAACAATGTCTGTTTGTGTGTTTGTTCGTGATTAACTCAGTCACTATTACAGCTATCTTTACCAAACTTTCTACCATTCTTTTCTGGGTTCGGAAAAAGGTCGACGTTCACATCTTTCCAAAAAATAGCTAGAATTAGAGATATTAATTAAAAACTCTGAAAACACTAATTTTCACTCACAGTTTTTCGAGTGGTAACATTCTCTCACGCTGGAGATAAAAATCTGCTTTATTTGGAAACGTATTGTCCCTGCTCATTTTGAAATCGTAGAGTTCATTAATAAAAAAAATTAAGTTTTATCATAAAATAAAAATAGCATTGCCAAACATTAAATATATTATTCCCGATTCCAAAAATTCATGGGAAGCCATTTCGACTGTTCCCATCTTCGTACGACTTTAATCAGCCGAGATATTAATTAAAGCTCTGAAAACACTAATTTTCGCACTCACTTTTCAGAGTGGCAACAGTCTCGTGCGTTGGAGATAAAAATGCTTTAATTCAAAAAGTATTGCTACTGCTCGCTTTCAAATCGTAGAGACTGTTAATGAAAAATTTATAAGTTTTACGAAATCTGTGTATATAAAGAAGAATGTGTGTGTATTTGTTTGTTAGCGTTATTGGTTAGTGATCAATTATAATCAACGTTTTGCCACATTTCATCGACTAAAATTGAATATAAGTGATATATTGAATGGAAATTGAGCTTTTACGACCATTTGATTAGAAAGATGAAAATCATTACAAACTGCGTGCCAATGTTGCTGATATAACGAGAGAGAATTAGTTTATTTTCTATCGACATTTTTTACGTGGCTTCCATATTGCATCAGACTGAAAAATGTATGACTATGAATCGCATTGGTTGCATCGTTATTAGAGAAGGATTACAGCGGTATCATTTTCTCTGTTGTTAGATACATTACTCTCAATCTAACTTAACTGGCATCGGGAACTTCCGCTAGTATATAAATGATGTACTGCGTATGTGTAAAGTATAATATAGAGGAAGTGCACTGTAAATGCAGCAGAAGTGATCGTTAAAAAATGGCATTTTAGAGGAAATAACCGTTTTGAAAATTCCTGAGTATAAAAAAGAGAAAAGCGGATTTTATAAAATGTCTGTCCGTGTGCGTATATATATATATATATATATATATATATAAACTGTACTAATTAATTAATTCGTAAAGTTTTAAGGACTAAACCTTTTCTATAAAGCAAAATATGATGTAATTTGTTTTAATTTTTTCATATTTCAGATGCACATGAAGCGACAGGTGGAGGAGCAGAGCAAAGAAAAGACAAAAGGATAAAGTTTTGGAATTGTAGTCCCTGGTGGGCACGATGTTGAAATTCGTTAAATCTTCAACATCAACATCAGGTACGTAAGAGGACGTTGCAACATTATCTCTTTTCGAGAGTGAAATTGGAGTTTAAAGAAAAACCTGACAGAAGACACGAAAGTGAAGAACAAATTAGAGAGAGCATTCACGAAGAAACTGAAGAGCTAAAAAAATAAAGAAAATGATTACTTCGGAGATAATCAAAATGAGGAATAAAATAAAGTAAAAGGCAGCGCATCAGACAAAAAGGAAGGAGGAAGAACAGAAGAAGGAACAGATGAAGAAGAAACTAATAGTAATATTTAGTTTTCTGACATTCTGATTGGCCGTTCCCTGTTCTAGATGATCTAGAAGTTGACTTCATAAAAGAGGAAGTGAAGCGTTTCACTTTCAAAACAAAGGCGTACCATTTCTTTCAGTTGAGTGAGAAGCAGATAAAACTCAGATGAAAGATGCTAACGACAGTTGACGTTTAGTTAGATCTAATCGATCAGCCAAATGGCTGGAAAATCCTGAGAACTTGGATGGCATATTCAATGAAAACCAAAAAACGTGTACGGTGTTTGTTGTAGGCTCTTTCTCTTGATCACAGATGCAAGTCTGATTAATACATCTAAATATGTAACTGGTTTTGAAACTTGGTGAAAACTTAGTCCTAAAGCTCCGAACCACAAAATCTCAAAAACATGAAGCTTGTTTTGAAAAGTGAAAAACTTTAAGAATAATTCTAACTGATAATAGAACAATTGATGCAGTTAACCTTACAGCTGCTGAAACGGAAAAAGAAATAGTGAGATGTTTCAAAAAGAGTCTTAGACATCACCGTGTTTTTGGCTAAGCAAAACCTTACATTCCGCAGCCACAGAGACCATGTGTTGGCGGAGGACAAAGGACATTTTCTACAGCTGATTGAACTTCTATTAGAATATCATTGCGTACGAAGAGATCACTTAATTAGATTAGAACAGTCAACTATGCTACCTTCGGATAAGACATTAACAAGTTATTTGTCTCCCACGATACGAAATGGGTTTAAATTGTTACGCATGTAAAAAGTTTAACGCCAACTTCGTATTGAATTCTTTGTGTACCCTTTGCTTACTAGGTTTAGTTTTAACTGGAAATTTGAATTTACTGCTTCTTTAAGTTACATCGCCACAAAAAGTTGGCTGATATGTAAGTAAGAGTCGTGCATTTATGTTCAAAGGTACTATTGAATAAAAAGGTTTATTTAAACCTTTTCAAGTCTCTGTTCTTAACTTAAGACAAAGCGATAGTTCGCTCCCAGTTTGTTAAGAATTTGGACTTAGGGTATACTATCAAGCCAAGTGAAATTTATTAAATGAAACCATTTGTTAAGTTCACACACAGAAAAAAATATTGAAATAAAAGAGTCATTTCTAGCTGGCATTGCAGTGGAACTATAGCTGATGTGATAGTGTGTTTTTAGGTTTTAGGAGATTGTTCTTGTTATTTTCAAATAAGAGACTAGGGGATACAAAAGAATTTTTTCCCTTGGGTGTGGAGACAATATTCAACATCCGCGAATGCCAGAAGTAGACGATTTCATAAGTAGATCTTGGCAGCTGCTGAAAGGGGGAAAGAAACATTTCTAAGATCAGTTTCAGAATAAAAATTTTAGCTTTGGAAGAAAAAAAACAAGCAAATATATGAGTTTCGTAGGACGGTAAAGTACCATATTACGTAAAACTGGCAGTATTGATTTAAGGATTGAAAATGCATGTTTTTTAGAATTTTCTTATAAATTTTCATTTCAAAATATTGCCAATCTCTAAATAGACATTCGCTTCCATTATTGGCTGCCTTTTCACATCTTTTGCATTTACCTACTTAAATTAACATATTTCATGGATTTCTGGAATTCAGAGAAAAATCGGATGCCATCGGTTTGCAAATAACTTCTGTCAGTTGATGCTATTCATCAGAAAATTAATTGTGTTCTGGTTTAGGATAGCGTGATAATGCGCCAGAAAGGGATTTGATATTGGAATGCGGTCTTTCGGAAGAGAGAGTATCTGTGCGTGACAGAGACAGCCAATGTGCGAAGAATATGGGTTTAGTCACACGAATCTAGTGTTCTAGTTTTGAGGTTTGAAGCTTTAGAAAGGGTATTATAATTAAAGTATAATTTTCTATTCCAATGTTTATTAAAATAATATGGAATTAGATGTATGAATTTGTGAAGGACGAAACTGAATTATTTTAAGATTAACTTACTCTTTTAAATCAACATAAACTTAGAGTTCCACTGTTAAAATATGGAGATATGGTTAGAATGAAAACCATACCATACTGAAAGATACTTTTACGAAAACATTAATTGTTCATATATCATAAAAACATTTAAATACACTAGCTTCCAAAATTAAGATTATAAACACAAAAATGTGATGTCTCGAAAAATAATTAGTTTATACGTAGATCTCCAATACTATGAAACCGCTAATAGTAACGCAACAAAATAATCAGTGAATAAATGTTTCGCGATATCCAAATTAACTTCAAAACAACCAAACGATGGCACCTCAAATTGTCTAAATAGGTAATAAGGTAATAAAGTAGGAGGCAACTTCGCACAGCTTTATATATACCCTAATGACATTGTTGATCATAGATTCTGGCAACAAATCCCATTCTTCTAAAAGCGATAATTCTAACTGTTGGAGGGTGCTCAGAGAATGCTGAGGAATTACAGTGGCTGTTTAGAAAGACTCCACACACGCTGTCTCCACGCACGCTGTATAAGATTTAGGTTCGGAGAGGTCACCGGTCACGACTTGCGGCAAACAACTTCTTTCTCCAGAAAAAGGTCTTCCAGTTGAATTTTATGTGCTTTCGCGTTATCGCCCATAAAACTAAAGTGCTTTCCAACAGTTCGTCGGAAAAGTTTCACGTAACCAACAGCTAGGTGAAACTTAGGTGTCTAGTTCTTCGGAAAAGCCTCACTTGAAAAAACACATCCATATTTTCTGTGCAATCACAGGGCCCACATCGAAGATATGCAGGGATGTATCATCGTTCCACAGGTACAGGTAGAAGTGAGCGAGACAGTAAAATTTCATATTGGTCCTACAGGTATAGTCTACCTGCACTAACTGTACTGTTGAACCCCAGTTTTGTGAGAAAGCTCGCCGAGAAAGGACGGTCTGAGGGTCTTCCACCACTCCTCTTCTATCACCAATTTCTAGAGAGGACTTTCGTCTCTCCGCCTATTTTGTCTCCCAGACACTACACGCTTACAAACATCCAGACACTACACGTTTACAAACATCCAAAACCTTCACCGAGATTCGAACCCAGGCCCATAGATATGGAAATCAGAGTCACCGAACAATACACCGGATAGGCAGCTGCCTCTCCAGACAAGGATTCCAGTTCCATAAAAGTGGTCGTTTTACCATTATGCTGGATGGGCTATAACGTTCCTCCGAGTCTCTCTAAAAGAAGACTCGTCGATAATCACTCAGTATACCGAATCTTCAGTTCATCGCTGAAGAGAACATAGGCCCAGTCTTGATGCGTACAAGAATATGTGCATAGCTCTCCAAAAGATTTTCTTCCTTCTGCGATTTGTTGAAGCAGATACAAACAGCTGGTCATTGAGCGGAACAAGACGTCGAAACCATAGAGAGATTTCTGTTTTAGTGTGTCTAGCCTAGGCATTGTTCTTTATCTCACATAAACTCTCAATTGCGAGAGTTCATTTTAACTGAAATGCTTCAATGAAATCATTTTGCGTACTCGAAACGCAATTCTAGAGACGTATATCACAGTTCCTTGAAATTGTTTCAAACGGCAAATGGTTTTAAATATTTAGCAACCACTTAGATGTTTACATTATAGTTATTATTCCCCAAATTACATACACGATCAGTTTTCAAAACAGTAGCGGTAGTTATCTTTTAATTATTGCAATACATATGTTTGTAACTTTAGTTTTGAATACCAGTATATTTCATACACTTAAAAATTTATATAAGTGTTTTATGAATATTTATTTTGCTTCTTACTTTATAGTAAATTTGCAATTTTCTTTTGTGTTATTGTTTATTTATGTGTAAAATATTTGCCTATTTGTGCATGTAACTTGGGTATTGTAACTAAGTATGCAGTATTCTGAGGGGATAAATATTGGAATATTGTAAATAATTTTAAAAGAATGTAAGATAGCGAAACTTGTCTTGGTAATAAATTCATAATAAATTACGTCCCTTAATGTCTTGCTAATAAACTACAGCCTTGGTCTTGGTAATAAATTACGTTCCCAAGTGCATGATTCTTAGGGAATTAAAGCCAACCTTAACTGATTTTCGGAACTTCAGGAAAACAATTTGGAAGTTATTTTGAAATTTTAGGCAAAAATACACAGCTGTCTTCTCCACGTTATCAGGAATTCGAGCTGCTCACTGGACGTGAATTGCGTTATGCACATGAAGCACTTGAACTGCACTAAGGGCCAATGATGCTCTGGCATATATTATACTATTTTGAATTAAACAATTAATTGGGCAAAACGGAAGAGCCTACTGTGAATTACCCAAATGGTACTCAAATGATAAAGTTCAAGGACTATACTACGGACATATTAAGACTATATTATATACCGAGGACTATACTAATGACTATTCTGCTATATACTATGTATATAGTAGAATATACTATGGAATACTACAGACTATATTATAAAACACACTGGTAATTACCATACAATGAACTAACTATTCTTCTGATGTTTATTATAAAATGAACTCGAAATTTACACATTAAAAATATTTATGCATTCGAAAACGTTGGCACCACCAAGGTTAACCACTCTGCTGACGTTTTCCGTAAAAGCCTTTGAGTGTTTTGTCAACCATCTGATACTATTTAGAACCCATCCAATTTTACATTTCTATCAGTTTCGAAAATATATACATTGAGTATTACATATGTGAAATACTTTACATCATTCATACATAATTGAATAGCATTGAAGTCCAGGATTCTAATCATGATACACGTAAGTCCAGAACAATCATGAATATGAAACATAAAGTCCGTGATATGTCCACACGTAAATCATAAGTCCTGAAACAGACATAAGTCCTGATACATTTTAGAGCTCTGCCTAAGGTTTGTCCATGGCGCACAATACACTGGTGTGCAAAAATTAAGGACGAAGTCGAAAAATTAGCATATCAGCTGAACGAAGAGGCAGAGTGGACAGAAAGACCAATCAGGAGAATAAGTAAGGTTATGTACGGTAGCACATGCGCAGATATGCAGGTAGACGTAATAGGGGAGTGTCTGAGTAGTATAAAGCATGTTGTCGGTGTAAGATCAGTATTTCTGGCAAAGAGATTGCACGCCGTATAGCAGTTAAAATCACACCGAGTTGCTGCCTCAGCGAGAAATGGCGAATAATCAATCTATTAGACGACATCTGGATGCTTTTACCCGAGGTCGAATCATTAGGAAGTTGGAGGAAGGCTGCAGTGTGACAGGTGTGGCTGCAGAGTTCGGAATTACTCACAGCATCGTTTCACGACTTTGGAGACAATTTCAAACTACAGGAACAGCTATCCGGGGGTTTAGTAGTGGTCATCCACGAGAAACCACACCCGCAGATGACCGGTATATTGCCTTACAGGCTAGAAGAAACAGGCGGCAGACAGCGGGAGAGATCGCTAGACACACGACACAGGCGACTGGACGACCGATATCGCGTTTTACCGTGGCCAGAAGACTGCACGGTGGTGGTCTGTTTGCACGACGCCCTGTACGGTGTGTACCTCTAACGCCTGCCCATCGGAGAAGGCGTTCTCTGTGGTGCCGGGAACACCGGAATTGGAGAGACAATGAATGGGGACGAGTATTCTTTACAGATGAGAGCAGATTTAGTCTGAGTTGCGATTCTAGACACATACACATCTGGACAGAGCGGGGAACACGCAATAACCCCTTCAACATCATCAAAAGGGACTGTTTTGGAGGTCGCGGAGTTCTCGTTCGAGCAGACATAATGCTTGGTAGCCGGACCGACCTTCATATCTCCCAAGGAGGTTCGTCACCTGGGACTGCTATTGTAACGAGGTTCTTCTTCCTTACATGCGTCTTTTCACAAGGGCTATGGGTCCTCAGTTCCTCTTCATGGACGACAACGCTCCACCTCATCGCACAGTTACTGTCGAAGAGCTGTTGGAGAGTGAAGATATTGAACACATGGATTGGTCGGCAAGGTCTCTGGATCTAAATCCCGTCAAGCATGTACGGAACTTACTAGGGAGACCCGTGGCAGCACGTAACTTATCGCCAGTAACGATTCCGAAACTGCGATTGGTGCTACAAGAGGAACGAGCAGCAGTGTCTCAACAGCTCATTAACAAGCACATATCCAGCATGCACAAATGATGTGCAACCTGCCTAGCAGTCAGGGGAGATCATATCCCCTATTAAAGACCGGATGTTTCTTGTTGGACACCCATCACAGGGATGTTTCGGCCGTCAGTCGCATTACGCTCCATGCTACTTTTTATCCCTCTGACTTCTCTTTTAGTAAGTGTTGCTTACATTACTCATGTCCTTACGTATTGGGGATCTTACGGTATTAAATGTGTTGATTTGGAAAGCTTTTGTACAAAGTTATATTGAAAAACACGTCTCGTCCTTAATTTTTGCACACCAGTGTAGTTAATAACTTCACTTAGTTTCCTTTAAATTTTGCCACTTCGAATGAGTTTGTCTGCCCATGGCGGCCAATATTGCTCTGTCGGTGACCGAAGATGATTATTGGCTGTTAAGCTGCAGTTGAATACAAAATGTTGGTGTCGCCCACCTAACCACACTGTCAAGTATTCCGAACCTCGTAGCTCAGATCTTTTAAGATAATTTGAAAATCGTATGTGACCAGTAAATTGCGTTGCAAAGCTATTATATGCTTTAAGTTCTAAGTTCACTTTCAGGAAAGCCTGAGAGTTTGTCCTCCTCGTTGCTATGTTATTCTATCTGATTTGCCATTCTAATATAATTTTAGCTTTTTTTTGTCTTATTCTTTAGCGATAAAATAGATTTTTTTCCGGAATTTCTAATAAGTTGCATCATTTGTTTCCAATTTAGACAGCTGATCAGTCTTCTCATTTTTTTTGCATTCTTATGAGCGCTGGAACCCAGCAAGGTACTGGACGTTTACTTTGAATGAAGCCTTAGCAGAATTTTCCTAATATTATGAGTTTGTTCACTTTTACTTTTCAGTATCTTAATGGCTTCTAAACTAGATACAGAATCGGTGTAAATCCCAACCATTTTTAAGTGTATTACTCACAAAATAATTACTGATGCATCCAAGAACTGTAATTAGACAACGTAATGTAATGTAAACATACGTAAAATTCAAAGTTTTCACACGAAGTAAATAATTTCGCTGAACTGGCGTCCAATCTAGCATGACTATATTAACAATATCTATATCAGGAGCCAACTGAGCAGCTTTCAGGCGTCTCCACATTTGTTTTGCTACGAAGAAAGATTATATAAAGCATACAGGAGACAGGGGACCACTGGGTGAGCAGCAGTGCGGCCAAGAAGACTTTCAGCTTCATTGCTCACTCAGTGGGACCATATTTATTTAAATTTTGTAATCAATGAAATTTGGATATATACATTAAACCATTATACATAAAGTATTATACGTAAATAAATATTAAATCATTATACATAAACATATACAGTAAATAAAGTTATAAGTAATTCTAATTTGAAAGCTTCTGAGATGAAATATCTTGAAATATGAAATATCTTGAATCTTGGATTGACTTTATGTTCCGTTTAAATTATCACAGTTTTCTATGAGATATTTGATTAAGTTGTGCAGTTTATTACGAAGGAAATTGCTTTTAAGAAGTTGTTTCAGTCAGATTTGTGTGTTGACGGCTGTGAAGGGGCAAAGCGAGATCTTTGGTTATTGAGTATTCGAGCATATAATGCATAAAGCAAAACGTAGCCGTGAGTGCGATTATTTCAAAGTCAGATTCTGCATTAAGAGCTCAAGAAGGCTTTTTTTAATCTGGTTTAACACCCTCGTGTAACACCAACTGATTTTCGATACGCCAAGGCTTTATTTTAATGAACAAATATGCAAATGAACTCTTACTGCTGAAACTTTTCTTGTATTTGGAAAAATATTATTCAGATTTGAAATCTCCTTCCATAGAACGTCAACCGGTGAATTATTTACAAAGTTATGGGATCCTACCATCAAAATAGATGTGTTTATTAATGGAGAGGATTATGGTATGCTAAATATGACAGACAAAAAAGACTGGAATAATCACCTGCGGAAGCTCTGTTTAGATAGCGTTCTAAACAGAGCTTCCGATAAAAGCGGAGGACCTAATATAGTAGTTGGAATCAACGAAAGCCGTTTTATGATGCGAAAACACGAAGCGAGTTGAATACTGAATGTTTAAGCTCCAGGTCCTTCAGAATTCTGCAGGAATGACTGGTGCAACTCTAGTGAGATCTCCGTAGTTCGACGGTAGCCCACTCTCACGGTCGACCGGATATTAGATCCGATAGCGAACTTTATAAAGGCTATATATATTCTATGAACATGCCCAAAGATACGTAGCATTAGAGTACATTATGCGGAAGATTAAGCTGTGATAAGATTCTTTTTCATTAAGCTAAATGTTTTATGAATTCAAGTCTACAATTGTAAATGCATTAGTACACGTTAGCACAAAACTATCCCTCACAGTAACACAAAACTACTATTCCTCATATACTTCGAATAAAAATATTACTTAGTACTGCAGAGGTTGGTTAATGCTATCATTCGGATATTGCTATCAATTTGGCAAAGTCAAGTTGGTTTTGTATACAAAAACATATAAAAGGCATTGCTGACTGTGAGCAACAAAATAAAAGAATATTTTTTTAACTGAAACAAAATCGCCAAGTCAAAGATAAATTCGCCAAATAAATACATTATAAATTTTCCAAGTGACAAAGAGATGTCATTAAGTAGCAAAATATCTTTTTTTTTATTTCAGTCAACCATTTAAAGGCAGGCAAATGAGCAATCTTATTTGAGGTACATTTTAAATACTGTAGACTTTTAAGGCGATACGACGTAAGTCCTTCAGAAACAACAAAAAAAAATTTCTACAGAATTTTGTTCTTTCCTCTTGGAAAAAATATTCCTTCCAAACCCCTTCGTTTCACACCTACTTTTTGGGCTGAATTCAAAATTGCAAATTGGCATGTTTTCTATTAACGAAGAAGCCTTCCGAATATTATACAGGTACACTGAAAAAAAAGAAAAAGACAGTTCTATACCTCCCGTTCTACTAGGCCAATTGACGAAATTCAACTTGCGTTTTTCCTGTCTCGAAAGCGCGACTTATGATACGTATTAGATTTATATATAGCTTTGTTCTAATATAGGTATTTTGACACAAAATCGGACCTTTTCTGGAATGATATGCCAATTGTTTTCCATATTTTGATTGTACGACTCAAGTTATGCCGAAGTGCCAAGTTTTGTAAAAATCACAAGAGTAGTATTTGAAAAATTAGCTATCAAAATTTTAGCTCCTCCATGTTAATCGAATTTGGTATATATTTATGAATTTCTCTTTTTTTTATAAAACTTACTTGAGTTTCTCTTTCACATTTCGAAATTTAAGTTCATTCCAAATAAAATTATCCCATGTTTTATGATTTATTTTTAAAATTTGTATTTTTAAGTAATTTTTATAAATTTTTTGGAAAACAGTTTGAATTAAAATCTATACCATTTTTGCTATCATCTTAAACTAGATGTATTTCTAAGCATACCTGCAAAATATTAGAGTTTTTTATTCAAAATTTCCGAAGATATACGTGAATTTATATATTGGCGCGTTTTGAAATTTGGCATAGTTGTTAAAAGCGATAATAACATTAAATGTGGTTTAGGCACTTTGATAAAAATTATTTGAAAGCAGTCACAATGTGACCTTTTCTCATCTTAAGCACAATGTAAAAAGGGAAAGGAAAATGGGTTGCTATAAATTAAAAAGTTTGCCAAGTGAATTACTCTTGGCGCAAACTGAAAAAAATGCGCCGAGGTAAATTTTTAAATTTCTCACCAAAACTTACAAAATTTAATATTTAGGCATAATTTGAGTAGCAGAATCGAAGTATGGAAAAACGTTGTTATGTTATTCCAGAAAAAGTCCGATTTTGTGTCATAATACCTTTATTAGAACAATGCTGTATATAGATCTAATATATATCCTAATTGGCGCTTTCGAGACACGAAAAATGCAATTTGAATTTCTTCAACGGTCCTAGTATAAGAAGAAATATAGAAATACCCCCTTTTTTTGCGCAGTGTACAACGTCGGTGTCAAATAATTTCTTGAAACGTCCTGAACAGTTTCATAAATGAGCTTTCGCAATAGAAATATTATGAACAGTACCTAACCAAACTTTTGCCTTTTCCTAATTAAATTGCTGTGAACATAGGTATTCATATGTTTCTAGCCATATTTATATTAAATGAGTTAAATTCTATTATTGTTTTGGACATCATTACTTTCATCCTTTTAATGTTACCATTTCATTAATGTTATGAAAATACAGCCGTGGAAAAATGCGATCACGTCAAGCGGCACCTAATGTAATAATATTATCACAAGCTATCAAAGATTGTAAATCAAATCTTTTCTCAGTTTTTATGCATTCGGGATCAAAATGTATCAAAAATTAATTTCCATATCAAACGAAACCTATCTTTAATTTATTTAGCATTTCTACAACAAACACCTTTAAGTTGTTCTGGCTTATTAAGCAGATTAATGACTAGGGGTCATTGGGAACAAACAGAATAGGCACCACACCCACCAGAAATGAAGACCCATCCCAACTAACGCGTTCATCACGTCAGATGGTGTACTTTGGCTCGTCAATTTTAACCATTTTAGTGCTAGACGTATTGCAAACATTAATCTGATGTTATGTCAGAAAGATGCATTGCGAGGGATTACTTAATATATACCAGTCTCATGAAGATTAGTTTCTATATACTGGCATAATCCCGAGAAGCAGTTGTTTTGTTCTACTTATAGTGATTAATAACTAGAAAGTCGTTCTTTGTACTGAAATACCCAAGTAGTATTTCCAATGAATAAGCAATTCTTAATCTTTAAATTTCTGAAGAATGCCATATTTTAGGAAACAAAAAAATTGATAAAAAAATGAAGATTAAAAAGTCTGGAAATTTTCAGATATTAACGGTCGTCCAAAAGGGTTTGTTAAGGTCTTTTATGCTTTCGCTGAGCTCGCAGTCTACCAGTCTGCTCTCGCCCTCCCTTTGACTAAACAACTTTTTTTTTCTCTTCAACTTTATTTTTAAACATCGTTTTCTTCGTACTTGTGCCACACACAGTTCAATGAAAAATCACAAAATTTGTAAAGCTGTATATGTTTAGAATTCTTAATACAGTGTTAACTGCTGTCAAACATTTTTATAATTTTTTTAAATCTTTTCTGAATTTATCATATCAGTTTATCACAATTTGGTTTTCATATTTCTATTCTTAACTTCTTATGTGTTATTTATTAAATATCACGTTCTTCGCATTTACTCCACATAAAATTCAATTCAACAGCAAGATCACAAATTATTTAAAAAGGCCATATCTTTAGAATTCCCAATAGAAGTATTTCCCAATAGAAGTAATTCCATCCACATATATTTTTATATTCGATATACTATTTCTTTTAAAACTATTCGCTTGCACGTTCAGCCACCTAAAATAGTTATCATAAAAAAGATAAAGTATATAATGATTTTAAGGAGTCCAGCTAGTGTAATTTCATAAAAATATTGAACATTTCTAATTACACATCTCATGATTTTCCTACATTTTTATTTAAATCAGTCATAATAAAAAGTAGAAAACATATTGTTAAGAATAATTGTCTTTCTTGCTATTAAATTGCTTAACTTTTTGCTCAATAACTTCCTAGACTAAATTTGAAAGTATGTTAGGCTGGCAAAACGCTGGCGCGTGGAAGAAAAAAGTATTTTATTTCTGGCTGCAGCAACACATTTGTTTCATAGAGCTGAGTTTGTTAATTCAAACTGAAAGATAATATGAGTTATATCTTACATTTTTTTCGAATGGCAAGAGCGTCTCAGGCTGGAGATAAAAATGCTTTATTTCGAACCGTGTTGCCACTCCTCGCTTTCAAATGTTGAGTTTGCTAATCAAAAACTCATTAAAGTCTTACAAAATATGAAATAAATAATGAAACAAATTCGAATTTCAAAATTTGGGCATCCAGGTGCACATGCTCGATTAGAGGGCTATGTTACTGAAAATTTGATGGCTCTATGCACCATCGGTTTTTCACAATGCAAGGAACATACAGACATACTTGCATATTTTGTATTATCTAATTTCTTTAAAAATAATGCGGAACGATAATATTTGGTGGCAAAAAACGATTACGTTTCATAAATTAAACAAATGTACAAAAGTTCTAATTTACATTTACGTCAGAAGCCGAGTTATTCGGATAAACGGATACAATAGCTTGTCCGGATAATTGGAAAATCCAAAAAAATCGAGCTTTTTTTATTATAAAATTTTTAGTTCACTGATGACCTTTCATTGCGAGTGGAATTTTGTTATCAATTTTTAACCTACTTAAGATAAGCTACTGATAAGCTAAAGAGTCCAAATTATGTAAATAGAGTATTTCTCAATGGCAACACAATGTGGTGAAGCGAATTTTCTAAAATTAGATTTCGTTTTTTTTTAGTTCATTGTTTAAATGATTTTAGTTCATATCTTCCCTTAATGAGCTAATTAAAAGTATCACAATTTTATTGTTTTGCTCCATCTTACAGAACAGAAAAAATGTTTTGAATAAAACTTGTATGAAAACTGTAAATTAATTTCTGAATTGTTGCCATGTTTTCGAAAATTGCTCGGATTTTCTGATAATTTGAAGTCAATGCCTTTAAAGTTTCAGCATCTAAAAATGTACGGGATAGTTTTAAAATTTTCACAGATTATAAAACTAACACTTCGCCTTCTTTTAAAACAAAATTACAAAAAAAGTATTAATTTAAGATTTTCTAAATTAAAAAAAATATGTTAGAGTCTCACGCAGAAAGGGAAAACAGCCAGAAGAGGAGAGATATCGTTCATAGGCCATCGCACCGATTTGAGAGGTATAACGTTTCAAGATTATGATGCTATTATACCACATGATTCTTATCGCTTTAGTACAGATAGCTTTGCATTTATATTACAAAAATAAAAATTGTTAAGAAAACGTTTTTAGGAATAATAAAAGCATGGACGCTTAAATAATGAAATCTGTCTACTTAGTTAAATTATCAATACCTTTTATTTTTCAATATATTTTATTTAATATCTTTTATTGATATTAATTTTTTCTTATATTTTTTAATAATATCTTTTATTTTTCGTAATATA